>JAOUQT010231815.1:0-17466 GCA_025769995.1 Xyliphius kryptos | reverse complement strand
GGTTTCCTCCCACATTCCAAAAACATGGATTCCAGGTAAATGGAATGCTCTAAATTGCCCTGTATAGTGTGTGTGTGGCTGTGTAAGTGAGTGAGTGTGTACCCAGTGATGGATTGGCGCCCTGTCCTGGGTGTATCAGCCCAGCACCCGAGACGTTCTCCCCTGGATGGGCATGGGAACCCCACCCCCCCACGAATAAGTAAAAAATAATGAATGAATTCCTACGTGCAGTAAAAGACAACTATTAAAAATAAATACAGAATTAAAGATTTAGCTATATTTAAGTATGTCTTTAAATCTATTAAAACTATCAAACGAATTTGACCAGTAGGCAGAAGATCCTACTTACAATCTCTTTTCCCATTTATGCCTAATGTTATTATTTTTATGTCACCCATGTCTGGTTGAAAAATGTAGAAAAACAAAAAAAACTAAAGAAGAGGCTTATTCCAAGTCATCAGTGTGGACTTTTTAAAATAAAAAAATTGTTAGAATTAAGTCTAAAACCTGCCTGAGTAGTAAAAGCCCCTTCCTCTCTCAAATGCTTGATGTTGAGAGAGATAGATGATGTCATTTATAATTCAGTATGTATTTCATGATTAATAAGATTTTTTTTAATTATTTGAAATTGATGTGTGTTGTCATTACCTTGTAGCTTCTAGAATCACATGAACATGATCCAGTAACACAGAGTTACTAAACTCAAACTCCACACGGAAGGTGACCTGATATGAATGTGAGAGAAAGTGAGAGAGATAGAATACAGAAAAGTAAGAACAAATTATATTAATTTGGACCAAATGCAAGAATGCAGACACCTTGCATTAAATTACTTTAAATCTCTTGCTTCAAAATATGAAAAATAGTTCTTATTAATAACTAATATTTACTCAACATTTTTTCTGTATCTATTCCAAAAACTGCAATAAGCACAAAGATTCAGGCATTGGTTCTTCTCATAGAGCATTAATTTATCTCATTAATCTCATTGAGAATTAATATTAAAACTATTTCATATGGCTGTATGTAATACATTTTTTTTTTTAAATAGAAAAAGAAGGCAGAAGTTAAACACTTCATAAAAGCTTCAGAATTTTTGTATCTTTGTTAAGAGATTTCTGGCCCATTTTAAGTCAACACAGAAACAAACAACAAACTTTTAACATGCATAACATTAAATCATCTCTTCATTGGAGGTCTGTGTGTGTCATAGTGACTGCAGTAGCAGCTCCTTATTGTAATGAACCACTATTGTTTTACACAAAAGTTTCCAAATGATGCAATTATTTTGGCATTGGTTTAAAGTTTTCCTCAGGAGATCAAGCATGAAACCTGACAATGCTGTTATTGCCCTAATAGCTGAATGTCCAGGACAGTTAAAATATCCCTGACCTTTGGGTAGAAAAGGTTACTGTGTTGAGAACGAACTCATAATTCAAGTACTGTACATAAACAAAGTTTTAATGAATTGTATTGGAAATAACATGAATAATGTTAGAATCACATTGATATTTCTTATGCAAAAAAGACAGAAGCACTGGAGCTTTACTTGAGTACAAGAAATTAATAATGGCTCAGTCATTTTTGTCACTTTCCAACAAGCAGTGGTTCAAATATGTGGCACGTGTGACAGAGTCTAGGATGCACCACATTTATTTGAGCGACTTGTTGTCTGTTTCATCTGTTCGGTAGCGAGTGGGGAGATAAAATAACAGATTTAAGCTGCAGACATGGGGAGATTCATAAACTTTTGCATGAAGTGCTAGAAAGCACAGGTAAGCAGGGAAGTTTTCTGTTCAGGGTTTTAATATCGCTTGTCTTTAGTCTCTATTTAGAGAATCTGAACATCTATATATTTAAAGGACTAAGTCCCCAAAAAATAGGATACACACAATGAAACCCACCCCCATTTTTCCCTGCCGAACCATGAGATACACACGACAGAGCCCCACCCTCTTTTTCACTGATGGCGCCCCCCATTTGCTTACTATCTTGGCCACTGCTTTCCATGAAACAACAATTCCTTAATTCTCCACGAGGGTCGAGCTGTTTCCCATGCCCAACCAGTGGAGATCCTTTTGGGAGATGTAATCAATAGGCCGACTGCGGTCCGGACCCAGTAGTTGTTCACTATCGATTTAATTTGCACGGTTAATTTTTATCACCAGAACTTTTTTTGTCTTTATTTTTTTTTGTAGTAAACATACAGACCAGAGCATAGCAAGATCACAAAAGTCACTCCTCCACCAATCAGATTTGCAGATTTACAAGAGGATTCACTGTATTTTTTTATTACCACACACTTTATGACGCACTTTTTTATCCATCCATTATCTTCCACTCATTCCTCTACTAGGGTCGCGGTGGGGTTCCCTATGCCCATCTCAGGTGGGCAGATACACCCAGTACAGGGTGCCAAACCATTGCCGGGCACACACTCACTCACACACACACACACACACACACACATACATACAGACTATAGGGGAAATTTATAGCAGCCAATTTACATTTGGATCCATGTTTTTTGACTGTGGGAGGAAACCGGAGAACCTGGAGAAACCACACATGGACACGGGGAGAACATGGAAACTCCACCCAGATTGGGATTCAAACCAGGAATGCCCAGTGCTGAGAGGCGAACGTGTTAATCACTAAGCCATCGTGCCAATTCCTTTAACGTTGTACAAGTTCCATCATCAGATAACTGTTTCTCTCAGTTGCATATTTCTGGGAAAATGTCAGCAACAAAACTGTTGCTGTTTAACTTCGCAACATGGCTGTAAGCTTCGTTTGCCAACACTGGGATACTTTCGGAGACGTGCTATACATTATTCTTAGTTATTCAATGAAGCAAAGTTATACAAGCAGCTCAAAAATACGCTGACTACATGAATACTTCCGGAGTTTATGGTGGTGAGGCAGAAATATGACCGGCAACGTTATGCTAGGGAACGGCTCAATCATGAGCCTTAAACTGCGCTGCGGTTCGGCTAGTGTTATATAAAACATGTGGTTTAAACAGTGTGATCAAACTGTATCAGAAGTGCTGTGGTTTTGTCTCAAATTCTCCCAAAGTGAGTAACATTACTTACAGGTTTCAGTCCAATGCAAACACAAAGCTAAAAGGTTTGATTAGCGCCCTTGCTTAAGTGCTCAGTAATGGTTTATTTGGCACTCAGCGCTAAACTTTCCAAATCACTACAGCGGGAACCTAACCACAAAGCTGCATTAGCAAGTTTGTTATTAAACTTTTCCAATTGAAGCGCTCTCCTTTACACACGTTACATTTTTATCACCTCCATGTTTAAAACCAAAAGTATCCACAAAGATATTGTAGCCTGTGGAACACCACATTTTTTCAGCCTTTGGTAGTCCCAAGGCATTGCTGCTTGTTTGTGTTTATGAGTCCTTTTCGAGTGAATCCAGTGTACGTATGTTTGGTGGGCTATAAAATTCACCACAGAAAAGTCAAAAATCCTTTGGTTAACAACCAGTCGTACCACACGGCAGTAAAACATGGTAACACAGACCTCACAGACACTTTTGACTTTCACTGGTCAAATGTTGCCACTATTTAGACCTGCCGAGTTGACTGAATACGTCTAGCAGCTTAATAGTCTGTTTAGAACAGTTCCATCCATCCGTTATCTCATGCTTATTCCTTTACTAGGGTCGCGATGGAGTTCCCCATGCCCATCCAGAGGAGAACATCTTGGGTGCTGGGCAGATACACCCAAGACAGGGCTTCAATCCATCGCTGGGCACACACTTACCCACACATCCACACACTATAAGGGGCAATTTAGAGCATTTAATATACCTGGAATCCATGTTTTTGGGATGTGGGAGGAAACCGGAGAAAACCCACGGTGGAGGGGAGGACATGGAAATGGAAACTCCACCCAGATTGTATTTTTTACTTGGCTTGTTCTATACTGCTAATGTTTTAATAATATGACAGGACTAGTTTTGTAACTAAGAGGTAAAGACCTTTCTTTATCAGGTCTTCACCTGATTTTAGGGCTTTTAGGGGAACTTAATTAAACCAAAATTTAACTCACCAAAGACTTCGCTCTCATGAAGGGCGCACTAACATTGCAGAACCTTTCATTCCGCTGTTTGTCCCCGCTGCGACAATCCAGCTGTATGTCAGAGTTATCCTGGAAAATAAGAAGAGTTACAATGCAAAACAAACTTACGTTGAAAATACTTAAAAGTAAAGTGTAGTTTAATTTTAAAATAAAGCCTCTGAGTAATGAAGAAACTCAAATGGCTAAGAAAATTAATACTCATGATTAAGACAAAGCTACTTGTTGAATTGCAAGCTATTACCTGCTAGCTTGTGAAATAACGAAATGAATGCTACTAATCCGCTAATAAAGGACCATTCTATTTACAGTACATGCCAAAAGTTTGGACACAACTTGTCATTCAATGCATTTTCTGTATTTTCACGACTGTTTACATTGTAGATTCTCACACTGAAGTCATCAAAACTTTGAATGAACACATGAGGAGTTATGTACTTAACAAAAAAAGTTTCTTCAAAATAGCCCCCTTTGCTCTGATTACTGCTTTGCACACTGTTGGCATTCTCTTAATAAGCTTCAACAGGTAGTCACCTGAAATGGTTTTCAGGAGTGCCTATACGGTTTAATTAGTATAGTTAATTAGAATGCCAACAGTGTGCGAAGCAGTAATCAGAGCAAAGGGTGGCTATTTTGAAGAAACTTGTTTTGAGGAAAAAGCATGTTTTCAGTTATTTCAACTTTTTTGTTAAGTACATATCTCCTCATGTGTTAATTCATAATTTGATGCCTTCATTGAGAATCCACCATGTACAAAGTTGTGAAAATACAGAAAACACATGGAATGGGGTGTGTCCAAAATTTTGGCCTGTACTGTATCTACACAAAAAACTAAAACACCACCAAGTCCTTTTTCCTCAACAGTACCTTTACAATAACACTGGAGAACTGGAGGTTCCTGGAATATGAGATGTTGAGAATGGCACCATAAGCATTTTCTCCTCGGTTTTCTAAGCGAACATCCACAACCATTTTTTTCCTGTTGGCCTCTATCACTCGTTCATTCTCCCCGGCTGACCGGGGGCTACGACAGAGTACAGTGCCAGTACGGAATGCCTGACCACAGAACTGCCTAAAACAAACAAAAGGCAGAGTGCAAAAGAACCTTTGCGTTAAAGGACACAGCAATATTCATTGGTAAAATTTATTTTTTTTAAAGTATGTAGTGTAATGTTGTGTATCAACGGCTGTATGTGTATGTGCATGTTGGCGGAGACATGCAGACACTTACTCCCGGTTGATGAGGTCAGTTTGGGTGAGTATCACTAAGTCTGGAACACAGTGATCATCCTCATCACAGCCATTCCAAAAAGGTAGCTGGAATGTTAAAAAGGGCATTAACTCATATCGATACTGATATTTTGTTTGCTTAAACACTTTAATGTATAAATTCTATACCTATAAATGCCAAATCCCTCACTGACTCATCACTAATTCTCTTATTTCCCGAGGACCTACAAGACTGAAACTTGGAGTTTAGATTCCTTATCATTCATTCATTATCTTTTCGCTTTATCCTCCCCATGCCCATCCAGGGGAGAACATCTCAGGAGCTCAAGACAGTGAGCCAATCCATTACTGGGCACAGTCACACAGCCACACACAAACACACACTATATGGGGCAATTTAGAGCATTCAATTTACGTTGAATCCATGTTTTTGGACTGTGGGAGGAAACCAAAGAACAAAGAGGAAACCCACACAGACACGGGGAGAACATGGAAACTCCACCCAGATATGGATTTGAACCAGGAATTCAAACCTGCACTGACAGGCAGACGTGCTAACCACTAAGCCAACATGCTGCCCATTTCCAATCATGTCCTCAAAAAAATAACTTTTTCTCAATTTCCTAAATTTTATGGTTTGTTCAATATGGTCATCGAATGCAAAACCACTCAAGTGTCACATCGGGGTCTTCCCGAGTACGTACAAGGCTAAAACTTCTGTTGGACTGACAGAATTGAAGGCCTGGAGGATGGACTCAATGGACTCATATAGTTTATATAATTTTTTTTATTGTTAAATATGGAACCATATGGACTGATCTATACATAATCTGTACATGGCTGTCCTACACTGTGATGCTGCCCGGCCGCTCAAGGAGAACGAGTCCCCCACTGAGACTTGGTCCTCCCAAGGTTTTTCCTAAAAATAATATATAACATCATAACAGGGATTTTTTCTTGCCACTGTTGCTTTGACTTGGTCTTTGGGGATTTAGGCTTTAAACTCTGTAAAGCTGCTTTGTGACAATACACTGTTGTACAAAGCGCTATTTAAAAAAAAAATAAAGTACTTGAACTTGGCATCCTTGGAAAAAAACAATGGGTTCTTGCCTTCCTATTTTTGTATGTTTGATTGTTATTGTCATCGAATCCAACACCTTGGATAAATTAAGGTCTTTGCGAGTATTTTAATTGCCACAAAGCTCACTTTACAATAATTTATTTTAAATATAGAAACTCCAAACGCCATCATTCATTCAAAAACAATTGCGTTTTAACCTTCTTGTTATTATCAAGTTCTTCACCATAACGATGCCCGGTATTCCACTATTTTTGTAACATAAAGAATATAATAATACATGTATATAATACATTAAACAAAGAGATGGCAGGGACAGACCTGAGTCCTTGTAGTGGTTGGCCAAGTGTCATCTAGCTTAGGACCATTATCTGGATCCTGCAGACCTGTTTCCACTGTAAAGATGATGGGTCTGACATAATCTGCAGTGTCCTTGAATAAAAAACAATGCAAATTCACATTTCCCCATTGTTTCAGTAATGTCATTTCAAGGGTTTGTGATACTAAGCCGAGGGGTTCATTGGAATTTATTATATTTTGGAAGTCAAATACAGCTGAAGGTTCCTTTAATTAAACAGCATGTTCATTTGAAAACAAGTAAAAAGTGTCTGGCTCTTGCCACTTTTCCTCTCATACTGATTTTATACAAGTTTATGGAACAACCAGAATCCAAAACCAACAAAAGACAGAGAAGGACGGCAAAAAAAAATGAAGCCTGTCCAGTTCCAGTTCATTGCAGAGTTCACCCAGACAAACACATTCATGCTCTCATCCACATCATGGAATATTAAATATTTACTAAATTTACTTTTGCTTACTGACATTACTTAAGAGTATTCAATGACTTTGTATTTCAGAATGTCCATTGATGTACACAGATAAAAAAAACGTTATGTTAAATCTGGTTTTGAACATTTATTCATATAGAATGTGATTTTTTTTCTCTTCTTTTTTGCTAGTCCTGGCATAACAAGGACTACAGAATGATGCGGCAGTAAACGTTAATATATAATTAATTCATTCATTATCTTCTGCTTATTCCTCTACGAGGGTCACGGTGGGGTTCGCCCAAGAACGTTTTTGGGCGCTGGGCAGATACAACCAGGACAGGGCGTCAATCCATTCAGTTTACCTGTAAATCCATGGTTTTTGGACTGTGGGAGGAAACCAGAGGACCCGGAAAAAACCCACGGTTAACCACTAAGCCACCTTGCTGCCCCCCAGTATATAATTTATGCGTTTATTCATCCATTATCTTCCGCTTATTCCTCTATGAGGGTCGTGGGGGAGGGGGTTCCCAGCCCATCCAGCAGAGAAAGTCTGGGTACACACTCACTTACACAACCACACACACATGCACACACTATACAAGGCAATTTAGAGCATTCACTTTACCTAAACGCCATGTTTTTGGAATGTGGGAGGAAAACGGAAAACCCGGAGAAAACCCACGCAGACACGGGGAGGACATGGAAACTCCATCCAGACTGGGATTCAAACCAGGAATCCCCAGCGCTGAAAGGCGAATGTGCTAACCACTAAGCTTATGATAATAATAATACACATTTAATTTTTTAAAGCGCTTTTTTGGAACCTTAAAGATTCTTTAGAACAGTTAAACAAATAGTATCAATAAAAATTGTAAAAACACATAAATCATACACAACAACAATAATGCAATTTCTAGGACAAGGACAAAAACAAAATTAAAAAATACAGCAACAGAATAATAAAAAATAGCAATTGGCAAATTAAAAGCTATTCTAAACTTGAGGATTTGAGGAGTGACTTGAATTTTGGCTAATCAGGACAGTCATGTAATTGTATTGGGGAAGAGTTCCCAAGTGAGGAGCCAGCTACAGAAAAGGCTCTATTACTCGTATTAATGGTGCTACGTTCTAATGTTTGTGGACAAAAAGATTTGAAGAGTGAAGGCTATGTGATGGAACATGAAGATGGAGGATGTCAGTGAGATAGGAGTCAGTGAGTCTGATTGTGGAGAGTCTTGAAAGCCAAAGGAGAAATGTGATCACCGGAGTGAGTGCGAGTTAAAAGACATGCAGCTGAGATCTAAATATACTGTATTTTAATATTTTTTTCCAGACAGAAACAATTCAATTATGTGGACAATTTCGTATCTCAAGTCCACACATCTGATTGTCTGATTGTCTCTAATTATTTGCTCCAACTGGCAATTGAGCCCAGAACCCACTTGCTATAATTGCAACTTAATTTAGTTACAATAAAAAAAGGGCTTTATACTTTGAGTTTGGCTGTTAATGTGACTTACATTAAAATCTGACCACAGCTCATGAGATTCTCCAGAAACAGATTCCACTAATAAAAAACATTATAATCATAAGATTTAATAGACGTACCAACACATGAAAGTAAACATGTTCACAGTTCTCTTCCTCGGGAAGCAGGGTGAGGTTCTGTGGTTGCTGCCGGTCCAGATCGTCCATCACAGCTCGAGCGTTAAAACGTTTCTCCTCGATGAACGTGTTGTACCAAAGTGCTAAAGAGATGATAAAGTAAACACATTTATACACAGACCCAAAAATCAGCTCATGCTGATTAAAAAGGGACATGGAGAAGAGACAGTTGATGACAGATGACACCTTGATAGCACACAAGTGATCTTTAATTATTGTGACTTTAGATCACATAATAGTGGTACTCTCAGCACTGGGAATTCCCAGTTTGAATCCCAATCTGGGTTTCCATGTCCTCCCCGTTTCCGCGTGGGTTTCCTCCAGGTTCCCCGGTTTCCTCCCACAGTCCAAAAACATGGGTTCAAACATGGCCCATAGAGTGTGTGTGGCTGTGAGTCAGTTAGTTCCCAGTGATGGATTGGCGCGCTTTCCTGGGTGGATCTGCCCAGCGCTTGAGATGTTCTCCACTGAATGGTCATGGGGAACCTTACAGCAACACTCGTAGAGGATTAAGCTGAAGATAATAAATAAATAGCACAATATACACTATATAAGCCAATATGCTGGGACACCTAGGATTTTAAGAAATTATATTTTAGCTTGCAGATATAACAGTTGTTCTGTGAGGACATTCTTTAGAACTTTGTGTCAGTAGGAATTTGTACTCATTGATCCAGAAGAACATTTTTAGGTTGGATGAGAGGACCTGGTTCCATAATAACTTATTCTAGAGGTGCTCAAGGTGTAGTCATTGTGCAACCCAATCAGGTTCCTCCACACTAAACCCAACCATGGCTTTATGGAGCTTGCTTTCCCACTGGGGCTCAGGTATACTAGAAGGATCTTCCTAAAACTTTGGGAACAAAATTGGGAACACATTTGAAAGCGTCTAGTCTCATTGCACATTTAAAAAAATAACTTTCATGTATGTAATTGGTGACAAGGCACTAGATGAGTCTTTTTATTTAAGTCGCTAAGTTTAAGCCAAATATATCAAGTTGCTTTCACCGGTCCCTTTTCTCACACCTATAACAAGAATAATGAAGTACAGGGGTCATCTGCAGTTTAAAAAGCCTGAGAATGAAATTCAATCGGTGTTATTCTATAGAACGTTCCGTGGAGGACCTGGTCCACCCCGTCCTGAAAGTGAACCCAGGATCCTTGCAGTGTGAGGAAAGAGCAACACCCTGGGAGTCACAGTATGTTTCACTGATAACCTACGGGTTATGTGGCTATTTTATGTCTTTGGCCACAACCCTTTCTGATCATGTACCTCATAACCCCCCACCGCCCAGAGGAAGTGAATAGATCTCATTTGAACTCATGATTTTAACAATTAGAGAGTATTATTATTAGATTTAGCTTCTTTTAACTTCAAATTTTTTATTCATTCATTCATTATCTTCCACTTATTCCTTTATAAGTGTCGCGGGGGGGTTCCCCATGCCCATCCAGGGGAGAACGTCTTGGTAGCTGGGCAAATACAAACAGGACAGGGCGCCAATCCATCGCCGGGTACACACTTACTCACACAGCCACACACACACACTATACAGGGCACTCTAGAGCATTCAATTTTGGGAAGAAACCAGAGAACCCAGAGGAAACCCACGCAGACACGGGGAGAACATGGAAACTCCAACCAGATTGGGATTCAAACCGTTGAGGGGTGAACGTGCAAACCACTAAGCCACCGTGCTGCCTCAAATTCCTTATTATTCTAAGTTTTGTATTCCCAGTTCTACCTCAGTCGAAAAAGTTTAGGTCTTTCTTTCTTAAACAAGAGCTTGAGTCAACAAAGTGATCCACTGACGATCAAAAGACAACTCACTGTGTGACGGTCCATCTTGTTATTCTTTGAGCTTTAAAATGTGGCAGCTTTTCCCAGTAACCTTGTATGAACCAGTTATAATGATGTGAGGAAGCAGCGGTTGTTTACATTACTGTCTCCTCTAGCATTACGGCCAACAAAGAAAAAATACTTCTCAGAAAGATGATTAAAAGGAAATAGCTATCCAAACAGAGGCAGCATCTCCCGAGAAACTGCAGAGTAGAGTCTTCTGAATACTAAAGAGAAAGAGCATGGGAAGATCCACATCCAAGATTCCCATAAATCCCGAAAAAGTTCTTAAATACAGTGAATCCATTCATTTCAAAATAAAAATATAAAGGCATCTTAAATAACACTGTTGTCTAACATTTTATTCTATCCATATTTCAATTATTTAAAAAAATATTTGCTGAATTTCTCTGAATGTCTATTGCACAGATCAGGACAATAATCCAACAATATTTTCTTTTTCAGCCAGAATGCTAAGAATCAACACACTGCCTGCTATCTTGCGATGACTTGGGCTGTGACCGAAACACTTCTACCTACTGCATAGTACTACAACCACAACTAACATACTTTGAAATGAATTGGAATGTCTTTTACACCGCATGATTTTTTTTTTTGTTCAACATTTAGGTCTCAGGGCGGCACAGGGGCCCTTAGTGGTTAGCATGTTAGTCTCTTAGCGCTGGGAATTTCCAGTTCGAATCCCAATCTGGGTGGAGTTTCCATGTTCTCCTCGTGTCAGCGTGGGTTTCCTCTGGGTTTTCTGGTTTCCCCCCACAGTCCAAAATATGGATTTAACGTAAATTGGCTGTTCTGCCCCTATGTGTGTTTTTGTATTTGTGTGGGAGTGAGTGTGCCCAGCGATAAATTGGCACCCTGTCCTGGGTGAATCTCTCTGAGATCTCTTTTGGGTTTGTTGTGTCTTTAGGAAGACATGTCTTCAGGATGTCTTTCATCATATTTGTTATATGTAAGTCTTATATTGTAAGACATAAATGATTGAGAGACGGTGATTCTGGCCAGAAAGTGGTAAGTACCTGTTTCTTTAATTAAACCCTCCTTTTATTGAACTTTTCTGGTTTTGGAATCAGAAGGGAGTTAGGGAGCTTGTCTTTCCATCCATACATCCATTCATTATATTCCTCTACGAGGGTTGCGTTGGGGTTCCCCATGCCTATCCATGGGCGCTGGGCAGATACACCCAGGACAGGGTGCCAATCCATCGCTGTGTACATACTTACTCACACAGCCACACACTATACAGGGTAATTTAGAACATTCAATTGACCTGGAATTCATGTTTTTGGACTGTGGGAGGAAACCGGAGAACCCCAAGGAGACCCACGCAGACACGGGGAGAACATGGAAACATGGATTGAGATTCGATCCGGGAATCCCCATCGCTAAGAGGCGAATGTGCTAACCGATAAGCCACCATGCCTTAATTAACCCAATTAATTCTCTAAACTGTAACAGACTGAATCATTAAAGATTTAGATTTGTACAGAGGTTTGGGGTTTTAAATTACGCTACATCACAGCAACAGATATTTAGGACAACTCTGAGGACTGACCTACTTCCTGAGTGGGTTTGATAAGAGTTCTGGCGGTGATGTTCAAGCACACTATAGCTGACATACACGTCACGTCCTTGCCGCCTCGTCGGCAGTCCTTATTAAATATATTGACCTTGCTCGGTTCAAATCGAACACTGGCCTGGATGCGAATGACACTGCGAGACCTGCAAGAACAAAAGACACAAAGCATTTAAAAAAATCTATTCTAACATTCTGTAGAACAGAAACAAAAACTTGTGGTCGTCTGTGAGTCGTAATGCTAATATTTCTACAACTTTATTGTTGTATAGCTACGTTGCTATTTTAATACTTTTGTAATGATTATAGTTTTATTCAATCCATTAAAACCTGATTTAACAATAAGTGTTGAGTGTTAACAATAAGTTTTTTTTAGTCCTACAGCTTAAGCTGTCAACATTTTAGTAAATGGTCTAGTACCTTAAGCACTAAACAAAGAAAATGTGATGCTAAAAGCATTTTATCTCTTGTACGCTGTTAAAAACTGTTCATTTCAAGCCATTCCAAGCCAAATCATTTAAATGTAATTGATAGGGCCCCTAAATAACTTTTTCACAATGTAAAATATTGAATTACATCGCGTCACTGACTGTTAATATTACTGGAAAAAAGGTTTTTAAAAGTTTACAGCTTTAGTTCTCAGGTCACTGCTTACCGATGAGCAGAGCGCTAATATTCCATCTGCTGAATTAGATCATTCGGCTCAAGAATAATATTTCTCCTACAAATTATTTCCAGTCAACTATTATAATATTCACTAACCAGAGGAGTACTGCTGCGCCCAGGGAACCCACAGCCAGATCCACCAGCCCATCACCATTCATATCCATTTGTCCATGGATATTTCTGCCAAAGTACTGTAAGCCAGGGGCCAGCTGTTCTGCACCAATCCTCTAGCAGAGGTCGAGAAAAAAGTAAATAACTTAAAGATTTCTTGCAGCGACACATAAATCCAAAAGTAGTTGTTGTAAACACTTTGTTTTTACCTGTTTATACTTCCTGAGTATCCTGTTGCGCTGACCGTTATAGATGTAAATGGCTCCCCGGTGCTCATCCTCCAGAGGAGCGCCAACCACCAAGTCATTAAAGGAATCCCCATTCAGGTCCGGCACTGGTGCCAGGGCAGAACCGAACCTTGCATTCTGACTTAGCTCAGTCAGTTCCAGCACCCCTTCAAAAATAAAACGTGCCTGTGGAGAATAAAAAGGTGGCTTGGTGGTTAGCACGTTTTCCTCTCAGCACTGGGGATTCCCGGTTTGAATCCCAATCTGGGTGGAGTTTCCACGTTCTCCCCGTGTCTGCGTGGGTTTCCTCCCACAGTCCAAAAACATGGATTCAAGGTAAATTGACTGCTCCAAATTGCCTTGTTTTGAGTAAGTGTCTGTGGGCCCAGCGATGGATTGGCGCCCTGTCCTGGGTGTATATGCCCAGCGCCAGAGGCATTCTCCCCTGAATGGACATGGAACCCCACCGCGACCCTAGTAGATAATTTAGCAGAAGATAATTAATGAATTTTAACTGGATTTTTAATTTTTTTTTTTTTACATTAAACCCATTTTATTGTGATTCGCAGTCACGGTGGGGTTCCCCATGCCCATCCAGGGAAGAACATCTCGGGGTGGGGTGACAATCCATTGCTGGGTACACACTAACTCACACAGCCACACACACAAACGCACACTATATAGGGGCAATTTAGAGCATTCAATTTACCTGAAATCCATGTTTTTTGGAATGTGGGAGGAAACTGAAAAACCCAGAGGAAACCCACACTGACACGGGGAGAACATGGAAACTCAGATTGGTATACGAAGCCACTGTGCCAATCAGATTTATTTTATACTTCTTGTGTTTCTTATGGCCTGAACCACAAATGGGTCACATCCACCCTTTGGCTATTCCTCCTCTCACATTGCCCTGAGGTCAATGGGATAATAGATCTCAAATATAAATGTGATTTCTTGAACATAAGCGTGTAAATACCAAAAAAAGTTTTGCCTTTGCTTTTATAACACTTTCTCGTGTGGCCGTTTTTGAGAAAACCGTTTGCCCAGGTCTGGTTTAACAATGAACAAACCAGTTGTAGAAGATCTTTCCAGTCACCAGTTACAAAGCTCCCAAGTCCAAAAGTGGTCCTAATATAAACATCACTAAAACTGATCCCACCACAAACACTGAAGACATTTGAACACTTAATGTATTTAAAATATGTGTTAGAACAACTATGATTTCACATCCTTTCATGCAAATGCTCTAAACCTAAATCCACCCTTCATTTACTGCCCATCTGCTTTGAATGGCCAGTGGGAAAAATTTTGGGAAATAAAGCTGTTTTCAATGAAAGGAGCATGGCAGTCTGCTGCACTCGTTCATATCCACCAGCACTCTCTCACAGTTAATGCCCAGACGATCCTAACTATTAGTGCAGCCCTCTCGGGCCACAAGCTGCAGGTAATTATGCTTGAAAGAGCAAATGTTTTCCTACTGAGTTCAATGCACACTCCAGCCTAATGAAGACAAGGTATGCTGCTGGCATAAGGCACAAACTGGCAGGTGCCAGATGCCCGCCAGTGCTGTCTCTATTCGTGCATATTGATGAAGGATCTTATGAGAAAACCCGTTAGAAGTATTTTTGCAGGAGTTTCAGCTCGTTTTCTTTTATCACTATGGAAAATCATTAAACGGGTATTTTTATTGTAAAGCTCTTTTTTTTTATTATAAATGTCTGTGCAAAGGTCTTTTGTGCTTTAAGGCTATGTTATATTTAATCAATCCTAATTATTATAGACTGCCTAACAGAAAAGAAGTAATTGTATAAACTTTACAGCGTAATGAAGCAGCCTCAGGCCGAGACTCATCAGCATTATGTGGCTATAAGTTTTTGTTTTGTGATGACATGACAATGCCAAGATTCATCAGGCTCACATTGGGAAAAAGTTGTTCAGGGACCATACTAACTACTCTTACATGATTTGGCTTCGAATTGTCTACTAAATTAACAGTTTTACAGAAAAAAATGATGCTCACACCAAAGTTTGTAGTATAATTTATTGTAGTATAGTATTATTTTTTTCAATTTACTACAATTCCTATACTTCTTTTAAAATAAATTCATTCATTCATTCATTATCTTCAGATACGCCCAGGACCTGGGTACACACAGCCACACAAACATACATACACTATACAGGGAAATTTACAGTATTCAAGTTACCTGGAATCCATGTTTTGGAATGTGGGAGGAAACCGGCGAACCCAGAAGAAACCCACACAGACACGGAGAGGACATAGAAACTCAGATTGGGATTCGAACCGGGAATCCCCAGCACTGCGAGGTGAATGTGCTAACCACTAAGCCACCCTGTCGCCCCAAATTAATTTATTTATCTTTAATTTTATCCTATATTAGGTTCGTGGGGTAGTTCCCCATGCCCATTCAGGGAAGAACATGTTGGGCGCTGGGCCGATACACCCAATACAGGGCGCCAATTTATCACTGGGCAGACTCAGTCACACATACACACAAACTATATGGGGCAATTTAGAGCATTTAATTAACCTTGAATCCATGTTTTTGGACCATGGAAGAAAATCGAAGAAACCAGGCACATGGAGAACTTGGAAACTCCACCAAGACTGAGATCCAAACCTCGAATCTCAGTGTTAAGAGGCGAACATGCTAACCTCTAAGCCACCGTGCCTCCCCCTTTTCAAATAACCCTTTAAAACGCTTTCATCCCCCATGTGTAAAAAAGCAATGTTGTGCGTTTACCTGATCAGTGACGCGGTAAATGTAGACTTTGCCCCTCTCCCACCCTCCACTGAAGAACATGGGTGCAGAAACAAGAAGGTTATCTGTGATTCCATCTCCATCGATGTCTACTGCTGCAATCTCACTGCCGTAGTATGAGCCGATCTGAACACAGTGGGTTGTGTTGGAATGGAAACAGAAAGGAAGCCAGTAACATTACAAACTACACAAATATTCATTTGTTCTTATGTGCACACAATACGTTTAATCAGACCAGCTTATATACATTTGAAAATAAGAGGAGCATATGGCAGGCAGAGATTACATTGTGTAAAAATGCAGTCACAGCAGGGATCAGTCATGTTGCTGGCAACAAACAAGTGAATCTTCATCTGTTTGTGTGTGTGTGTGTGTGTACACACTTGTGCATGCAACTTTGTGTCGTGATTGGAAGCATGTGGGCTTTGGAGTCTAGACTTGCTGTCCCTCTGAAACAAGTGATGTGTGACGGAGCACACAGCTGTGTCATGTTCACACTTTGTGTTTTATTATGAACTACAGGGAAGAACTTGATAAAGTAAAAGGCAATTGTTTTTGAATGAATGATGGCTTTGGAGTTTATATATTTCGAATGAACGTATAATAATTATAGAGTGAGGTTTGGGGCCATTAAAAATCTGGAATAAATATATGGAATGAATATTGTGTGAGTTGTGACTACGGTGTCCACGCGGTTGCTTTCTTATGTGAAGTTATCTGTAGGTTTTCCAAGGACATGATAATGAATGATGGAGCAAAGTTTTAGCTTTGTTGGTACCCGCCAAGCTCCAATCCATCAGAGGTGTTTTGTTCGATGGCGATGAACAGTTAAACAAAGGAAAGTAAGAACCTGTTAGTATTGTTAAAGACATGCTGGCTAATCACGATACCAAGTTTCGGCCTTGTAGATACTTTGGAAGACCCCAATGTGACACTGGAGGGGTGTTGCTTTGGGAGGCGATATCGAACAAACCATTAAATTTAGGAAGTAGAGAGGTACTTTGTTTTTCCAAGGACATGATAGGGAATCATAATACCAAGTTCTAGCCTTGTAGGTACTCGAAAAGTGGGAAAATTTGTGATGAGTCAGTGAGTCAATGAGTCAGTGAGAGTTTAGCATTCATAGGTATAGATTTTCAAACTTAAAATGTGGCTGAGTGATGTTGTCAATAATGATATGTGATAAAATCATTGGCTTTTTTACATTACTAAACTGTCCTTTTTGAGGGTCCCATCCAGGGAAGAACGTCTCGGGCGCTGGGCAGATACACCCTGGACAGGGCGCTAATCCATCGCTGGGTACACACTTACTCACACAGCCACACACACAAACACACACACTATACAGGGCAATTTAGAGCATTCAGTTTACCTTCATGTTTTTGGAATGTGGGAGGAAACCGGAGAA
>JAOUQT010231715.1:0-17466 GCA_025769995.1 Xyliphius kryptos | reverse complement strand
AAGAGACATGCATACAGAGAGAGGAAGACAGCAAGAGAGAGAGGGAGAGAGGGACAAACACGCAGAAACGACTTTGTCCGTCTGTCTATTTCTGCGTAGGTGTTTGTCTCCCTCTCTTTCTGTGGGAGAAAGAGACACACACACACACACACAAAGAGAGAGGGACTATATGTGTATATACACAGACATAAAATAGAGAAAGAGCGAGTGTGTGAGTGAGAAAATGATTTGATCCTGATTTAAAACGAATACAGGAAGTGAGAAGCTGTTTTTAATGGGCTTTTTCGCGTTATCAAAAAATGGCCTTGACTGAAACCATCCGTTTCACACACTTGGTTAATTTGATCCGCCTCAGTGTGCGATTATTTTATGTTTTTTAATTAACACCATAAAGCGGCTAATGAACTCCAGCTGAATGCCATTTGAGTATCGGAGCCAAAGACCACAATGAGACAACACGGATGGACATGAAGCCCGATTTGACCAGGATATGAAAATATATATATATATATATATATATATATATATAAGATATGAATAAGAATAAAAACCCACTTTTTGATGGAAGAGTAAAATAATACATTAAATGATATATAAGCTGAAGTTATCCCCGGAGGCACTTCTCATGCGTTCATGTCTATTTATAAAGTTTCAGAAAAACCCAGCGCTGCATAAACAACAGTCTAAGAGCTGTTTACTATTCTATGTGCATTTCCTGCCAGCATAAATATCAGCCTAAGAGGTCTTTTTCTCCAGTATTAAGCTGTTATGTTTCATAAATTATTTAATATTTTCATAAACAGTATGAGCTGGAGCTCGCAAGCCTCCACATTAACGGCGCCTAAAATGAGGTCGCGTTTCAAAGAGGAGGGAAGGGGGAGTAAAGGGGATCCCTATGAATATCTCGCTTTCTGAATTTCTTGATCTATAAGAGAGCGCCTTAGAGAAAGCAATATGTCCCTAATGACACGAGAGGCCTGTAACCCTTACTAACAATAATACAGAATACCGTAATCATAATACGAGGACCATGATCGGTTCCGAATCCACGCATGTCAAGCTGCTGCGCAACGTTTAATATCGAGTCATGTCTAATGAGAGGTTGTTGCTATGCAAAGCTCAGCAATACGGCAAACTTGACAGGAGCAAATACCGGAGAAAACACACGCGGCTTGATTATTAAATCATCTGAAAACCCAATAGGGCCGCTGCGTTTGCAAACAAGCGCACTCTGCTGCCAGCGCGGGCTGTGCACTCTTTAACACTCATAAATATGATTTAAACGGATCGGCTACCGTGGGTAGCAAGTTCAATAGGGTTGTTTATCATATACATCAGCGCATTAGCAGTAAATTCTTGCCCTGGGGCATACACTTCATCATACCGCGGTGAAGAATAGGCTGTTTGGGACGGGAGCCGCTAATGGAGACAATGGGTCAATAGACTCACAGATGCTTATTTAACCAGAGGTGATCATACAGCTGACAGTGGATATATAGTATTTAATATTCATTAGGTTTTTGCCTCAAAAGGGTCATATGTTCACGAGACAATATGGGAAAAAAGTATCAATACACCTACATATTACATCCACAGGAGCTATAAGTGGTTCCGGTGGAGGGTAATTAAAGGCAATTAATGCATTTGATGAAGGTTCCGCGAGACGTGGAAGAAATTCACAAAGGTGACAGGAACATGAGTCAGCAACATCGCACATAATGTATTCATCAATCATATCAGTCAAAAGTCTGGGGGTTTAAATCCCAGGTGGGTTAAACCTCCGTACTACTGTAAACCGCTCTATATAAACATATAGATACATAAACCTGGATATAACACACATCAGTAAGCGTATGCTGTGAGGTCAGTTCAAAGAATCTAACTTACTTGCCAGTTTTTCTTCACAAGTCTTGATCCATGTATGGAAGGCATTATTTGACCCTAAAGGAGAAAAGATAAATTAATAATAATAATAAACAAGTGCTGATGACACAAAACATGGACTATTCTGTGGTGGGGGTCATTAAGTGACATTTTTTTTATTTGTGGCAAATGAAAAAGCTGAAACATGACAGATAAATTCGGTAGAAGTGAATGAATTCGCTTTTTGGTTTCAGGCCAAAGACCACGACAAAACCCCAAGACCACAAAAGGTTACCAATGTGGCCCTGCATTCGAACCTTAAACCCTAACCCACGAATTTGAGCTGATTGCACAAAAGAATCTGCAAAATGATGTAATGATAGAAAAGCCAAACAGTAAACCTCGGCCCTGGCGCCACCTGCTGTCAAGTTCAGTTGCATTTTTCCAAGTTCTATTAACAAGACTGGCTGAACTGGGGGAACTTGAACAAAACCAAACCCAGAAAAAACACTTTTAAGTGATAAAGTAAACACACGTGCCTGGATTATTGGGAGCAATTGGGTTTAGGGTGATTGTCGCGCGGTGGAAAGGATGAGGACCGGAGACAGGAGTGCAACACATAAAACTGGCTTTATTTAGTGACCCAACACGACTACATACAGAATCCTGAGCGTTTACAGTTCTTGTGGTAGCCGTGCGGAGTCCTTTGTCCCACCAGCTAGGGCTCTCCCCCTGCGGCGTGTGACTGAGCAGCTTATAAGGCAGCACACATTCCTTATACAAATCCGCTTCAGGTGCACTAATCAACCCAAGAGCACATCAGCCATAGAACTTGGTGGGACAAAGTTTCAAACCGGGGACCTTCAGGTCACAAAGTGGGATTCTTAGCCACTAGCAGGAACAAATTCACCTGGCTGTTTTTCAAAGCGCCGAAATTTATAATCCAGCACTGATTAAAATAATACTTTTGAACTGCACGTGCATCTGCAAGTCTGCATCTTAGAAAGTGAGGGTACAATTCATCCATAATCTGGTACATTCAACTCACCATCAAGATCCTTTCCCGCTAAAAGAGCATGGTGTGCAGCACTGATGTTGTTCAGATGATATTCTGCAATGCTACAGAGAAAAAAGCAACAGTCAGACCAAGGTTCAAATCTCCAACATTAAATCTGTAAGTTTGAACGCTCTTTCCATGTGTGTGGGTTTACTTTACTATTGTCTAAAAACAAGCTGGGGGTGAACTAAAGACACCATGAATGGTTGTCTTCATCTGTGACGTAAACTTCTCGCTGCTTGTTTATTAAAACTTTTTGTTATATTCCAACTACTTGCTCTGTTTAATTCAGTATAATAGCATTTGGTATGTAAAGTGTATATGGGGCGGATCATTGACCTATTGTAAAGGTCGGCAATTAAGTATGGCTGTGGGACAGATATTTTCCATTTATTACCTGGCGGGCCACAACCAGGAAACAGTGTTGTCGTAAACATGTCAAAACGCATAGATACCAGTGTAACAAAGCTAAAATCTGTCAGCCAATCAGAATTCTTCTAAACAAAAACCCTACCTCCAAGTTCTCCCTCAATGTATTGTAACAATTTGGTTTATAAAAAAAATTCTCGGCACCGTGGCTTAGTGGATAGCACGCCTCTCAACGGTTCGAATCCCAATCTGGGTGGAGTTTCCATGTTCTCCCCGCGTCTGCGTGGGTTTCCTCCGGGTTCTCTGGTTTCCTCCCACATCGCAAAACCATGGATGCAAGGTAAATTGAATGCTCTAAATTGCCCTGTATAGTGTGTGGATGAGTGTGTGAGCCCAGCAATGGATTGGTGCCCTGTCCTGAGTGTATCTGCCCAGCGCCTTCTCTGGATGGGCTCAGAAAGGAATAAGCGGAAGATAGCATTCAATTTCTTCACATGCAAAATAAAGTCGCATGTGTGACGTCATCATCGCATTATTTGTCCCAGACGGTGACGTTCAGGACCCTCAAACACCGTTTTCACAAATACATAAACCGAGTTTTAATAAATAATGGTTTTCGGTGATGTAAAACTATGTTTTCATGTGGATACTCGGCCCAAACACAAAAATTTATTCGCTTTTCCAGATAACTACCTACGCATGGACAAGGTCTGACAGTCCAGTTTAATTTTTTTCCAATATAAAACAATCTCATGGGCAGCCTATTGCGCCGACCTATAACCTATTATATACATTTTTACACACTTACCCTGTTCGCAAAAAGGCCTTAGCCAAACCTGGCTGCAGCTGCTGAGCCTTCTTGGCATCTTCTGCTGCTCCTGAGGATTGCAGTTACATAAGGTTACCATCTACAGTATCAGTCAGAAGTTTGGACACACCCACTTCTTGATCTACTGTCTATTTTCTCTACCTACCATATAGATGGACTTTGTAGTTTCACAATTACAGACTGTAGTCCATTTGTTTTGTTAGTCCTCTGATCTCTGTTGGTCAGAAGCATCACAGGACAGGTATGATTTGGGTGGTGGATTGGATTGTCAGTGACATTGATGCGTTGAGGGGGTTTTAGTGCAGCAGAAGTTTCATTCAAACACATTAGTAACACTACTGGGATACGAATAATACATCAACCAAATAATACCAGCTCCGTGGTGGTACTATTGGGGTCCTGACCATTTGAACGAGTAAAGGGGACGTACACAAACAGATGGACTACAGTCTGTAATTGTACAACTACAAAGACCATATTTCCAGTAAGTGGAACTGATAACATGGAGCCATGTTGATTGGAGCCAAAAAGGAGGCGTGTCCTAACTTTTGTTAAAAATTATATACAGTGGGTCCGAAAAGTATTCAGACCCCTTTAAATTTTTCACTCTTTGTTTCATTGCAGCCATTTGCTAAAATCCAAAATATACTCATTTTATTTCTCATTAAATGTACCCTCAGCACCCCATCCTTACAGAAAAAAAACAGAAATGTAGAGATTTTTGCAAATTTATTAAAAAAGTAAAACTGAAATATCACATGGTCATAAGTATTCAGACCCTTTGCTCAGTATCGAGTAGAAGCAGCCTTTTGAGCTAGAACAGCCCTGAGGTTTTTTGGGAATGCAACAGGTTTTCCAGACCTGGATTTGGGGATCCTCTGCCATTCTTTCTTTCAGATCCTCTCCAGTTCCGTCTGGTTGGATGGTGAACATTGGTGGACAGCCATTTTCATCGTCTCGTCAGACCAGAGAATCTTATTTCTCATAGTATGGGATTCCTTCATGTGTTTTTTGACAAACACTATGTGGGCTTTTAATTCAATGTAATTTAAAAGCTTTATTGGCATGACAGAAGTACCATTCGTATTGCTCAAAGCTGGGTATGAAACAAAAAAAAGAATAATTCCAAAAATAAACATGATTCAAAAGAGAAAAAAAAAAACAGTAGTAATAATAATAAAGGATGTGTGCATGTGTGTATGTATATGTGTGTGTGTTAGTTGACTTGGTCACTCTGTCCTTCACATGGAGGTGTGTGTGTGTGTATGGTGCTGCCAGCACACTGTTCCCCCAGTATGATGAGGCAGTTTTCGTGTGGGGGTAAGGAAGGTAAAATTGGGTATGATTTGCGTGAATTTGGTGAGGTACTGAGCCCTGATATTTGTGTATTTGGTGCATTCAGGGAAGAATTGCAGCTCTGTTTTATTCAGTAAACACCGATGACACAGCCGCTTTTCTCAGAGCAGCCAGTACTGTCGGTGTCGCCCCCCTCACTATGGCCAGGTGACGTACACTGAGGGTATACTTGGTCAGGGTGTGTCTCAGTTTAGGATCAGCCAAAGTGTACAGTTTGTTTAGGGACCAGTAAAATTGCATTTTACACTGACTTTCAGTTTCCCAGTGATTTAATTAACTACATTTTAGTGTTTGTGTGATTTGGTTTGTCTGAATGGGGTTTGAGACTTGACTATGGTCCTGTGTCTGTAGTGTGTTAGTGTGTGTCTGACTCGGGATCAGTTGGATGAGGACACTAACGTTCTTGCTCAGTTCATATGTCTTGTTTCACTGAGGAGAGACTTCCGTCAGGCCACTCTGGTTTCTGATTGTTGAAGTACTGCAGTGATAGTTGACCTTATAGAACCTTGAGTGCTGCAGAAATTCTTTTGTAACCTTGGCCAGATCTGTGCCTTGCCACAATTCTGTCTCTGAGCTCTTTGGGCAGTTCTTTTAACCTCATGATTCTCATTTGCTTGGACATGCACTGTGAGCTTGTATATAGAAGTTAAGGAGAATCTGAAGAAATGGACAGCAAGTGGTTTAAATATGAGTGTCACAGCAAAGGGTCTGAATACTTATGACCATGTGTTATTTCAGTTTTTTCTTTTTAATTTACTTTCATTCATTATATTACGCTTATTCTTCCACTAGGGTCATGGTGGAGGTTCCCATGCCCATCCATGGCAGAATATCTCGGGCGCTGGGCATATAGCCCCAGGACAGTGCGGCCATCCATCGCTGGGCACACACTCGCACAGCCCCACACTATACGGGGCAATTTACAGCATTCAAGCTACCTTGAATCCATGTTTCTGGAATGTGCAAGCAAACCCATACAGACACGAGGAGAACATGGTAACTCCACCCAGATTGGGATTTGAACCGGGAATCCCCAGCGCTTAGAGGCGAACCACTAAGCCACCGACCTTCTTTTTAATAAATTAGCAAAAATGTCTACATTTCTGTAAATATGGGGTGCTGAGTGTACATTAATGATAAATAAAATACATTTGATTTTAGCAAATGGCTGCAATGAGACAAGGAGTGAATTTTTTAAAGGGGGTCTGAATACTTTATACTGAATACTACCACCTTGGTTACGTACTACAGGTCACATTAGGAGGATTCAGAACTTTACCAGCAGTTCTGATTAATACTGATAATAAACGCATGAAACTAGGATGTTGGTTGGATGTGTAGTGTGGAAATTATTCAACAAATTAAAATGTAGGGCTCACTATTAGTCATTTTAGATAAACAATCCACTGAGGTATATTAGATTTAAGCATTGATCTGCCTTAAACATGAGGTGAATGGTGTGGGAAAGTCCCATCAAACCCTGAGAATTCCATAAACATCAAAGAAATTGTCGAGTTTAAAAACAAACGCCAAATAAAACTAATAATGACGAAATAAAAAAGCTCCAGCACTTACTGTTGTAGTCTTTCAGTAGTATGTGTGCATACGCTCGCTGACACAGCCATTCTGGATTCTCAGCCTTCTCTCCTAAAGCCACATTCAGCTCCTAAAAAGGAAACGCAGAGTTTAAATTTATTAGGATCGTAGATGTGAAAACATTAAACACCCAGGTGGAGAAAACAGCTGGAACGGTCGGTTTACAAGGAGCTATAGAGGATAAACAGCTGGTATAATTAGTGTTGTGACTGAACTAATTTGATAAGGTAGGGGTTATAAATAAATGCAGCTCTAATGGCCAGACATGAGCAGCTTACGAACATGGAACAGACCATAAACTTTTGAGACACAGTCCATAAAATGCAAGATTATACAAAACGAACGGAACAGTGGTGTAGTGGTTAGCCTGTCTGATCCAAAAATATGGATTCAGGGCAAAATGGCGGCTCTAAATTGTGAATTTCATTCAGCGTGTGTACTCAAAAGTAGATCAAAAGTATATGATCCACAGTACAAAACAAGTATGAGTCAATGGCTTAGCCTTTGGTTCATCAATTGGTGCATTCATCCTGTGTCCTGAGAGATTGTCACGATATCATAAGGGGTCTTAAAAGCATTTCTCTGGAATTTGCATGTTCTCCCCAAGTTGGCATTAATAGTATGGTATCTCCCCCACAACCTCCCTGCCTCAGGTCCCTCGTGTGTTAAAATAGGCTCCAGACTCCAGTGATCAAATCACGGGAGTAAAATTCAGTTCTTAATAGATCCAAAGTTGGGCGGCGTGGTGGCTTAGTGGTCAGCTGGTCCGCCTATCAGCGCTGGGGATCCAGGTTGGAATCCTGAACTGGGTGGATTTTAGTTTCGATGTTCTTAAGTTTCCTCCCAGAGTCCAAAAGTACAGATTCAAGGTGAATTGGCTGCTCTAACACACTTCTATAAAGTGTGCGTATGTCTGTCTGTGTGCCCAGTGATGGATTGGCGCCCTCCTGGATGGGCATGGGGAGCAACCATCACGCAGTATGATTCCCTAAATACGTCCTTTCCTGTGGAAGTTAACATTAATAGTATTTTATGTTCCCCACAACCCAAATAAAAACCAAATGAAGGATAGCTTGTGAGGACCAACGAGCCCGTGTGCGTCTGCCCTAGGAGCGGCTCGCTGTCTTGTTTCCTATCGAGTGTTGAAACAGGCCCCAACAGTCCATGATTCTTTTTAATCTTCTGGCATTTAACCCGGTATTATTCAGAGGTTACCACAGAGACTAACTTTTTTTTTGTTTTTTGCACCAAATGCCCTTCCTGACACAACCCTCACCATCTACAGAGCTTGGGATACACAGATTATGGGGTTAATTTAGAGCAACTAATTCACCATAAATCCATGTTTTTGGACTTTGGAAAGAAACCGGAGAACCAGAAGAAAACCCACAGTGGCTTAATGGTTAGCACGTGTGCCACCAAGCTGGGTGGAGTTTCCATATCCTCCCCATGTTTCTTCCACAGTCCAAAAACATGGATTTAAGCTGCTCTAATGGCTGCTCTAAATTGACCTCATAGTCTGGGTGTCCCAAGCATGGTAGAAAATGAGGGCTGTGTCAGGAATGGCATGCGACATGAAGGATGTGGTAGCTTAGTGGTTAGTGTGTTGGGCTCAAAGTTGAGTTCAAATCCCAGGTCCACTAAAGTTACCGCTGTGGGTCCTTGAGCAAGGCCCCTAACCCACATTGCTCCAGGGTTCTGTTTCAACCCTGTGTTCTGACCCCAACCATCAAGTTGGGATACTTGTAAGACCTGGGATTTGACCCCACAACCTTTAGATTGACAGTCCAACACACCAAGCACTAAGCTACCACACCCACCAATGTCTAATAAGCGAGTTTATCACTGAGGCGACCTCTAATTTTTTTATTTCTCGTTATTTAGCTGATGCTTTTATCCAAAGCGACTTACAAGTCGATACTGCACCTCTGGAGCAATGAGGTTTAAGGGTCTTGATCAAGGACCCACATTGGTAACTTCAGTGGAGCTGAGATTTGAACCCCCAACCTTCTGATTGACAGACCAACACCCTAAGCACTGAGCTACCACTCTCTAAATGACAGAGTTAACGTTGAAATGCTAGAGTCAGGTTTTGCAGTTTGTTGTCAAAAAAAAACTTACATGAGATTATCAGTTTACGTTTGGAAGAAACAATCGTTTAGGGAGTGAGGGTTGTGACAGGAAGCGCATGCAACGTAACAACATACTTTGCCAAGTCTACATTACATTTGGACATTTAGCAGATGCAGATCCAAAGCAACTTGATGAATGAGCTCAAAACACAGAGTTGATACCCTGGAGCAATGAGGGTTAGGGGCTTTGCTCAAGGACACCATATTGGTAATATCTGTGGATTTGAACCCACAACCTTTAGATAACCAATCCAACCAACACCCCAAGAACTGAGCTACCAATAAGCGAGTGTATCGCTGTGAAGACCCCTGAATAGAAAAAGTCAAAGCTGAAATACCGGAGAGTATTTTTTGCAGTTTATTTAATGTGGAGACCATGAAATTAATAGTGTGTAAAAAATGTGGATTTCTTTGCAAGTTACATGGATTCTTGAAAAAGCCTTGGTTTTATGTTTGGTTTCTAAACTGGAGAGTACATTTTGGCAGTTCGTTGACAAAACAAAACGAACTCACCTGAGACTACCAGTTCTTATCTTAGGGGAGAAAATGAATCGTTTAAACCAATCGACTAATCGATAAACAAAATGGTCGATAGTTGAATCGATAACGGAATGGTCCTAAGTGGCAGCACTAATTCGTACCCAGTCTGGAACAAACTAACAAGTGTTCATGGCACGGTTTAAGGCAGAAAGCGAAACGGTTCTGATAGCAAACTAGCTAACGGAGCTTATATCTGTTAGCTTGTGAAATTACCTCAAGAGCTCGCTTTGGATCCTCGTCTATGAAGCTGTCGGCAAAACACCTGTAATTGAAACACAGACAAGTCAGAAAGCCATTTAAAATCCTTGAAATGTAGAAATAGCATGCAATAGCAAATAGAAGACGTACTTGTCGCTTGCCATGAGCGCGCTGTCAGTTTGTCCGCTATCGAAGTCTAGAAAGTTCCAGAAAGCTTTGAAAGCTGATGCTTCCGCCCAACAGCGTCTTCCCACCCGTTTTCAGACAGTCCCGCCCCTCGAGGCTGCAAAACGAAACAAAAAGTCTTCACTGATTGGACGGAATGTTGACGAGCAGGACATTTAGCCAGTCCTGATGCAATCATGGCAGAAAACAAGTGAGGAAAAAAACGATCATTTTGCCGCGTCCTCAACCGAGTAAATTACGACGACAAAGTGCCCTTAAAGTAGTTCTACTCTAGGTATGGCTCCGGTTATGTCTAGAAATTTCTAAGCAGTTTGGTACACAGCCGGCCAAATGTCATAGTCTGTCGCCATATTAAGCGACTTGGAGGCAGAAGTCCCATAAATGAAAGTACTAGTACTAATAGTAAAAATACTAGTATTAAAGTACTAATATTAAAAATAATGACTGAAGTAGATTTTTTTTATACAAATAGAAGTTTAAGAGTACATCTACGTTTGCTTAAAGTAAAAAAGTCAAAGTATTTACCAAAAAAATCACAAAAATTCTTTTTAACAGGGTATTTTTTGTATTCAGTTTAAATGTGCACAAGTGCTAACGCACAAAACCATGAATATGGATGGCCCAAGGCGCAACGGGAAAACACGAAGCCTGATGAGCTTTCTAAAGGAGTCACGGGGAGAACATGACAACTACGAAGTATTGAGTACTAGAAACTTTTAGAGACTCCAAAGTGAACATGTTCTCCAATTTCGGTCCTCAGAGAGCAGCGGGTTCTGCAGTGAGTCCCGTTCCACAACACTCTCAGTGTTCGGTCCGCCAGACCCGCATCGCTCCACATCCTCACAGCAATTGAACTGTGCATGTCCAAAGCTGCCACTGAGCCCCACCCTCTAATCACAAAGCGGGATGGAAATATTCATGAGTTCATTATCATCCTCTTAATCCTATGTTAGAAGAAAGCTTTAATGAAGCAGGTATAAAATGTAATACCCTCCAGTTTGACTTAAAGTGAAAATAACATCATGCAACAAGTGTTAACTCATGCTGACCTGCAGGGGGAAACGTCCACAATGGTAGTACCATCTCTGCTTCTATACTGGGCGGCATGGTGGCTTAGTGGTTAGCATGTTCGCCTCTTAGCGCTGGGGACTCCAGAGTTTCCATGTCCTCCGTGTTTCTGGGTGGGTTGCCTCCCACATTCCAAAAAACATGGATTCAAGGTAAGTTGAATGCTCTAAATTGCTCTGTATAATGTGTGTGGATGTGCAAGTGAGTGTGTGCCCAGCGATGGATTGGCACCCCCTCCTGAGTGTTTCTGCCCAGTGCCCGAGACGTTCTCCCCTGGATGGGCATGGGGAACCTCCCCCCACGACCCTCATAAAGGAATAAGCGGAAGATAATGAATGAATATTGAAAATTATTAATTAAATAAAATATAAAAGCTAAAGGGTGCCCAGCGATGGTTGGCACCCTGTCCTGGGTGTATCTGCCAAGCGCCTGAGATATTCTCCCCTGGATGGGCATGCGGAACCCCATCTTTTGCACAAGGTAAACATTTTATTTGGTTTTGGTTCCCTGCAGTCCGAGACTCCCTTCGTTTGGTCTTCAGTTACTCCAACAAACCCAGTTCAATACTTCATTTAAATAGAGTGGATCTGTTTGCGAGAGCATTCTGGAAACTCCCCAGCTTATCAACTGCCACAGAGCAGTGATCTAGCATCGTGCTCTTTCTCTCTCCCTCTCTCTCTCTCTCCACAGCTCTGACATTAAGAGCAGCGATTAGGTGGAACGGAGGGTCAATCAGCTTTGAATGTCTCATTATTTCGGTCTGACAATATTGATTTTCTAAAGCCTTTAGAGAGTTTATGAAATGCCTGCACTTGTGGAGCACAGCAGCTCCCAGTCTCACTGCGACTCGAGTGTGTAGGTTGGTACTTCCACTTACGGAACACTTTATTAGATATAACTATCCATTAGATAGTCACAGACTAACGGTCATCTCGGTCCTCACATGTTGTGTTGGTCTAACTCTAGTCCAATTTCTCTAATGGTCAGGAGACCAGTGGTACCACCACACAGTTGCTCGCTTCGTATCTTCATGTTTGAAGCCTGAAAAGTGGCCAAAGCTTGAAAAGTTCCAGGGGGCTGAAAACATTTGCAAGGCTCTTTATATACTGTATATTTGTACTTCTGCATCTCAAAGAATAAACACAGGAAACAACCCACACAGACTCACGTACCTGAATATTCCTGGCCAGCTTGCAGAAGGGTGGTACATAAGAGGAGTTGGCTTGCTGCAGCGTGGCCTGAATGTTGAGGACGGCGGGTTTCTGGAGTTGCTGGCTGATTCCGGACAGATTCTCACAGTGGTCCCTCCAAAAGTCAATCTCGCCGAGGGGTCCGGAATTGTCCTCCGTTTCAAACATCCCCTTTGCGCTCAGCACCTGCATTATCTGCCGTGTCCAGTGGATCATCACCACTGGAATGGATCAAATCAAATGCGTTATAGATCATAATAATGAGAACCTATATATTAAAAAAAAAAAAGATTCTCCGCTGGATGATAATTGGGAATTTTGTATATGCTGAGTTCTATTACAGTTCTATTATTAGTGGTTAGCATGTTTGCCTCTCAGCACTGGGGATTCCCGGTTTGAATTCTGACCTGGGTGGAGTTTTCATGTCCTCCCCGTGTCCGTGTGGGTTTTCTCCGGCGTCTCCGGTTTCCTTCCACAGTCCAAAAACATGGATTTAAGGTTAATTAAATGCTCTAATTGCCCCTGTATAGTGTGTGTGGATATGTGAGTGAGTGTGTACCCAGTGATGGATTGGTGCCCTGTCCTGGATGTATCTGCTCAGCGCCTGAGATGTTCTCTCCTGGATGGGCACGGGGAACCACACCACGACCCTCATAAAGGAATAAGCAGATGATAATGAGTGGTTGGAGACACTGATCATCTACTAAACAGTAGCGGTGAGGAACAGAATTCAAACTGCTTGAAGTCCAGTGTGAGATCTCCAGTCAGTCATGATGTGGGGTGCAGGGGGTCCGGTGCAGGTGTTGTTAACTCTGCTTTCTTAAATCCAAGGTCCCCGCATCAGTCTACCAGAATGTTTTAGAGATCCTTCTGCTGAGGATCTGTATGAAGATACACATTTTATCTTCCAGCAGGACCTGGCCGCCGCCCATGCCGCCAGAAACACCAAAACCTGGTTTGATGCCCATGCCTTCACAGTGCTTGAGTGGCCGGCCAACTCGCCCGCCCTAAATCCAATTGAGAATCAATGGGGTATTCTCAAGAGGAAAATGAGGGGCACCAGACCCAACAACAAAGAAGAGCTGACAGCAAGCATCAAGGAAATCTGGACTTTGATGTTCCTTTATAAATTGTTGGTTGTTCGGATCTGCAATTTCAGTTAAATATATCATATAGCAGATGAAAGCATGTAATAAATATTCAAACAACATTGGGCAGGTGCATTAATTTGGGAACCCCAGAAAAATTACACCAATATTTAGTAGATCCTGCTTTTGCAGAAATAACAGCCTCAAAATGCTGTCTATAGCTTTCCAAGAGAGTCTGGATTCAGGACCATTATTTTGGACCATTCTTCTTTACAAATCATCTCCAATTCTGTCAGATTTAATGGTTACCGAGCATGGACAGCCCGCTTTAAATTACACCACAGATTTTCAATAACATTTAGGTCTGGGGACTGAGATGGCCATTCCAGAACATTATACTTGTTTCTCTGCAGAAATACCTTAGTAGATTTTCAGCAGGGTTTAGGGACGTTGTCTTGTTAAAGTATCCAGCCCCGGTGCAACTTCAACTTTGTCACTGATTTTTGAACATTGTTTTAAAGATTCTGCCGATTCTCCTAGTACCTGTACTGGCCACACAGCCCACAGCATGATGGAACCGCCACTAAATTCTACTGTGGGTAGCAAGTGTTTGTCTTGGAATGCTGTCTTGGAACAGTTACTGTTCGTGATTCTGAATCACTATCAGTTTTTAAAAATAGATTAAAAACATCTGTTTACATTTGCGTTCGATTAATTCCCTGTAGATAAAGGTGAGGATCTCAGGATTTGCTGTGTTGGGTTGGTAATCTGGGATAGTTTCTGCTGGCATTTTATCCCCTCCCCCTTCTTATTATTAGTGGGGGGCGTGGCGCTCAAATGATGCTATTCCGGGGGGCCCTCTCGACTTAGTAGAGTCTGCAGTATCTGCCCCTTTCAGTTCTGCTGCTCTAGTCAGTTCTGCCGGAGTCACATGCTGCACTGTGTTTCAATCATACTACATTTATTACAGAATTACTGTGCTATTTTTGCTCTAACTGTGTTTCTTGTCTGTTTCTTTTCTTGTCGTTTTGAGGTTTCCCCATCTCCTTGTCTATGAGACTGCCGAAGCACTGTGGTTACGACAACTATGGGATGGAACCTGGACTTCTGTTGGACTGACAGTGTTGCAGTCCTGGAGGATGGACTCAATAAACTCATATAGTTTATATAATTTTTACTATTGTTAAATATGGACACATATGGATAAATATAGACTGATCTCTGTACAATCTATACATGGCTGTTCTACTCTGATGCTGCCCGGCCACTCAAGGAGCATGAGTCCCCCACTGAGCTTTGTTCCTCCCAAGGTTTCTTCCTAAAAATAACATCCAAATAGGGAGTTTTTTCTTGCCACTGTCGCTTCGGCTTGCTCTTTGGGGGTTTAGGCTTTGAACTCTGTAAAGCTTCTTTGTGACAACACACCGTTGTAAACAGCACTATATAAATTACTTGAACTTGATGGTTCAGGTTCCTACTTGCAGAAGATATTAATCACAGATAAAGTGCTAAAGTGTTAGATCAGGGATATAACCGAAACTGTAAGAAGGCAGGAGCCATACTGAGCTCTGATGCAGGACAAGATATGAAAGCAGTCAAGCCTTGAAGTCTGTCGGTACTAACAGGGTTCTGATAGTACATGCTGCTTTACAGGCTGTACAAATCAAATCAAAACGCTTGATACAAAGATGATATGACGGAGTGTCACAGCTATTGATTTCCCTTCTCTAAGCAGACAGTGCATCTTATATTCCTGGGAGACTTGTCCAGGAAACATGGTAGCTGATCAATGCAGATCAATATTAGCAGCGACACAAAGGTCTCGAAGCATAAGTGCCCCAGAGACTTCGAATCCTGGGGTTGCAACTCTTAATTAGGATTAAACCACATACCAAAGCCATTAGCATTGACTGATGGCATCTGGAGGCCTTTTGATTTCAGCAGCAGAGTTTAAAGATTTATTTATTTACAGGCTGTTTGACAAGAAGCATGCAGTGTCCAAAAGTATGTACACACACTTTGATTCAGTGGATTTGTATGGCTCATTGATTTCATCCATTCATTATCTTCCACTTAATCCTACAGTAGTGAAGCAGGGTGGGGTGGTGGGCCTCATCCCATCCAAGGGGGAAGGTTTTGGGTGCTGGGCAAATACGCCCATGACAAAACGCCAATCTATTGCTGGGCACACAATCACTCACACAGACATACACACACTATATATTGACAATTTAGAGCAACCAGTTCACGTTAAATCCATGTTTTTGGACTGTGGAAAGAAAGCTAGCCAATCTGGAAAAAAACCCACACAGAAACAGAGAGAACATGGAAACTCGACTCTGATTGGGTTCTCCAACCTCCACCTTAACCCAGGATTCAAACAGCATGTTGAATTTATTTCTACATATCGAATTTAGGGGCCTGACTGTAATTAATGGCAAAAATTATATTCTTTGAAACTAGCCCCAGATTTCTACAGGAAACCTCCAAAGCCTTGTGGAGCGAGGCTGTTACAATAAACCATGCTAAAGCACATGCTTTAATTATGGATTATCTGAAGTGTCTACATATTTTTCAACATTTAGAGAATAAGTTTAAATAAGCATGAGAAACTCAGGATGGAACCTGGAACCACACTGAATACACACTGAGAAAATAATTTAGCAATGAGAAGTGTGTGAGAGAGATAACGAGTGTGTGTGCGTGTGTGTGTGTGTGTTCAAAAAAAAGTTCTCCTCATTAGCATTATGATGACATCACGCTCTACTTGAACATAAATGAACTCTGAATTTTCAAGGCCAGTGAAGCTGATGATTAGAAGCTACGTTTATGGCTGGAGGAATGGTACCTTCTCTCAACCCCCCGTCTCTCAATCACTCCACCTCGTGCTCTCGCTCCATCTCTCTCTAACACTCTCCTCATATTAAAGCTAAAATCAAGGTTGGAATGAGACACTAAAATCAGATGAAGCAGGAAATATCAGTGACTTCTCTCTCCTTCCTCAGGGTCAGAGTCAGGTTTCAGGAATAAAGTAACTTATTGAACTTCATTAGACGTAGAATGTGTTTATTGAACATCCAGATCTTTCTCTAATCAGATCACTGCAATAAACTTTTGTAGAATGTAGCTGAGGTCTAAGCAGCGTATTGACTTTTATAGCTAGATGAAGGTCCTCTTACTTTTTGAGCTAGGTTGCTGGACAGGACTGAGGTCATGTTCTAAACCTCAGTGTATTCATTCACTAACCTACTATGTTATTTCTTTATGAAGCTGCTTTCATGCAAAAATATACATGTTGAGTTTTAATTTGATAAAGATTTTAAAATCATTTCCAGTTTGATACCAGACTCATAACATGGGACATTGTTGGTGTTACAACAGCACTAAATGATGTTGCCAAAAATTAATATACATGGAAAGTATGATGCACGTAACATCTGAGGATAATCTGTTAGAAAGATCTCATAGTGATGCTGCAGTTAAGGGCACAACCCAGGTGTTATTTTCTGAGCTGCCTGATGCCCCAGAACTATAACTCCGCAGACGGGTGAGACACCATGGTACAGTCACCATCACCCTGTCAGATTCATGCCAGTCTGATCAGTGACATGACTTCAAGAATGTTCCTCTAGCGAGTACAGGAATCAGCTAAATGTTGACTGATGTTCCTTAGTTTAATATAGAATAGTAAGAATAAATAATATACTATGATGTCATGATCTGTGTTCTCCATCGTCTATGTGTTTTGGAGCAACGGATTGAATAGATGGATGTAAAGGGATGGAGGTCTGATACCAGTTTTTTGGGAGCCACATTCCTGCATCCATCCCCTCCAAAACCATGTTCTCAATGAAGATAACGTCTCCATCAGACCCTCGTGCACAGTACCACCTAGTGGGTCATAATTAGAGGTCTGTTTATCTAAATGGAACATCAAAGTGCTTTGATCCTTTTAATGCAAAACACACACACACACATGTCCACACACACACAC
>JAOUQT010231609.1:0-17467 GCA_025769995.1 Xyliphius kryptos | reverse complement strand
CATATTTTTAACAATTCACATATTTTGTACAATTCACATTTATATATATATATATATATATATATATATATATATATTTTTTTTTTATTATATTATCTGTGTTTACATGCTTCATCTCGTGTCATTATCTGCTGCTTAATTCTATGCTAGGAATTTCCTATGCCCATCCAGGAGAGAAAGTTTTGGGCGGTGTGCAGATACACCCAGGATAGGGTGCGAATCCATTGCACCAGATTGACTGTGGGACTGTGAGAGGTACACCATAAAACCCAGAAAACACTGAGAGGGAATAGAAACTCCACCCAGATTGGAATTCAAACCTGTATCACCAGCACTGAGAAAAACGTGCTAACTACTAAGCCATCATTCCCTCCTGTTTACATGATTATGTGAGCAAATTTTCTTATTTTCAACTTTTTCCACACAGTAGACACTCAAATTCTTAGGCAAATGTCTAAGGAGTGCATTTTCATTATTATTTAGCAAATTTTGATGTTGGAACCATTTACTTCTTTATATTTTGCAGTTCTGGTTCCTGGCATAATATTGGATTATATATTTTTCATTTGAAATCACTGTGCTTCATTGTCTACCATTAGTCCACGGTGGGGCTGTAGTATATAACTGTTTCATTTTAAGGTACTGGAATACCTTTTAGCAAACAGCAAACCTAAAAAAAAAAAATTTTTATCTTTTTCTTTTTAATTTTGAGAAATCTTAAGATAAATCTATTCACTATACTGGCAGATAATTCTATAATTAATCATTTTTTTCTTGATTTGTGTTCATTTTCTTATTATATTTTTTTATAGATATTTTGCAGTGAACTTTACCAGGACATACAGTAAAGAGATCTATTTTGCCTACTGTGCTTACGCACAAAGAAATTTGTCCCCCACATCGAACCCATGTGTGCAGTAAATCACACACATATACACACACTTGTGATGTAAGCACACGTGCCAGGAGTGGTGGGTAGTCTTGTATACAGCACCTGGGGAACAATTGGAATTTGGTGCCTTCTCCAAGGGCACTTAAGCCATAGTACTTTGGTACAGGCAACTTCAGGTTACAAGGCTGGTTCCTTAACTACACGCCTACCTACACAGTATATACATATTGATATCTATATAATGTTAAAGTCCATTGCAAACATTATAGCGCGATGACAACATACTGCAGGTTGACCTCCCCTACATTATATTATATCATATTGTAAAAATCCCAATAAAAATATTATGCAGAAGCCAGAAAGAAAACAAGTTGTTAGAAAAGCTTATTCAAAGAACCGGATTCGGAGTTTCTAGGAAATTATTTTGTTAAAAGCATTAAGTAGTCAGTGAGCGTTCTGCTGGGGGTGCTGATTCAGCAGGAGCCGTCTAGCCAGCAAAGAGAGGCCGCGGCAGGGCCGAGTGTCAGCACATCAGCACATTCTGCTGAGGGAAGGGTTAGAGGGGCTACTGGGGACAGGACTGGTCACTAATTTGCTATTCACACCCCTTTACGGTGGCTGAGATATGTGAACATGTATGGCATACCATAAATGTCTGCGCTGTAACTGATAAGATTATTTTAACTCTGAAGTGATAAATTCTCCTGGAACTATTCATCAAAATTCAATGGTAATAATAACAGTTGAAAAAAATAGAAAAGCCTCAGTAAACTATATTACTAATGCAGTCAAACTAATAAAATATGAGACGATCCTACATTTAAATATGAGTGAGTTTAAATCTGGAACTCAATATGCAAGGCTAAACAGAGCTTGACCCAGCGGACATCTATCACCCAATGATGCAGATGATGTTCCATCAGTGACAGCTGCATGCAGCCAAGACTGGAATAATGAAATGGAGATTAGCAACACCTTAAACTGGCTGAGTCAGCTTGCTGCCCCTTATCAAAGGATCGATGTGAATAAGCATTTCTTGCTGCCCACATTCAAATGTCCCTGAAGGCTGTGATCTTGGTGCCATTGCCACACCTTTGTAATGCAACACTGTGGAACTTACAAAAGCGATAATAAAGCCCCAATGGAACCAGGTATATAGCATCTTGGCCCATTTTAAGCTAAATTTTTTGTCATTACAGTCTGAATATTAGAGTCCCAATTGTTAAGAAAAAAGGGAGGTAAATTAGAGATAATTAACTCGTCTGCCCAAAAGTCCCGCTAATGTTCAGTGTGCAGCCTTCATAAGCTGGGGCATCACAGGCAGGGAAAGAGTTCGCAGCAGCAATCAAAATGTGCCATTAGGAAGTGAGATATTAGCCAGCATAATGCATAATGTGTTTTTAGTCTTTTGGAAATACATCTTGTTCTTGTTTGAATAAAATACTGTCTGGTTCTCATCGTTTCTCGCCATATGACATTAGTCTCGTACGACACATTAAACAGGTGATGAAAGAGGATAAGTAAATGCAAATCAGGGATGTTCCAATACCAAAAAACTTGGTCAATTACAATTTTATAGCTAAAAAAGATGAGTTAGTTTCCTGAAATGAAATTTTATACATTTTTATTCCACAATAACACTGTTAGTTTTGGATGACATTTTTTCTCCGGTACCTTTGTTTAAATAACATATCTTACTTTAAAGATCTAAAGTACTGAAAATGAAAGCAGTAGATTTCCATTCAGGTAACGCCTGAAAGCAGTGAAGAAAATGTACTTAAGAATCACATGATGGAGGTCACTGACACCTCCTGACTCTTACAAACCAAGAAACCAAAAGTGAATTAAGCGAGGATAAAATTTAATTCTTTTTGTCAGCAGTGTAGGAATTCCTGCAAATCCATTCACATCTGTTTGATAATTCAACCACTGTTTGTTTTTTCCTATGTCTTTTTCTTTCCGAATTAAAATGATATAGACTGGATTTAAGATTTCAACTCAGTAACTTCAAGTTTTAACATATGCTCTATGGATAATGATGAGTAGTATCAGGTATGAGTGTTTTCCATAGCTTTTACAGATGCTTACTTGGAGCTGTTGGTGGTTTTGCTCGGGACACAATGTAAAAATATAATACTAGGGGCACAGCTGGTTCGTGTTTTGGTCATAAACAATTATTTGAATATGATTTTGCAGTTTCAGTCTGATTGCTTTTTCAGCTTGTCCCAGTCATCATGTTCTCTCGCATGCACAATGAATATCTTAGATCTGTATGCAGCTACATTCACAAATTAGCTGATAAGTCCAAAACTTTGTTGTGAAGCGTTGGCGCTGGGGGTAGTCGACGCATAGATAAACCTACCACGCCTCAACCCAGGCTATGAAGAGTGAAGCGAAGTGGGCGGGGCAAGCGAGCGGCGGTCACAGCCACCATCGATGGAGCAAGAAGACGAAGGGGTGTGTCGCTCATCACGGTGGACACAGGCAAGGCAAGCCCAAAGTGCTGGGGCCTTGCCACTTTTGCATAGCCATCAGTGTGGGATGATGGAAGAGCCTACATGGACCGGGATGGCATGCATGTGGCCCTACGCTGGAAAGATGACATCAGGAGCACCGAGCTCCCTCTTTCTGGGGCAACTCGCACACACGGACATCACCCCCCCTACCTCACAACACGTCTGAATGCAAGGTCATCCAGAATCTGAGGTGGGGAAGTGTGACGCATTGGCGCAGCCAAAGTCTAGAACAGCGATCTTGATTACGACACCTGCTGCTGCTCCGTCTGATGACGTGTGCAGCTTTATAAAGCCGGTTCATAGTTGATTACTGTCTTCGGTCCACATTACTTTCATCCATCGTTACAATTGTTAAACCTGTTTTTGAGTGTCTCGTTTCATTAAATCAATATTTTTTGTCTTAGAATCAAAAGTTTTTGAGACATTCTTTGTTCCAGGGAGTGGTAGCTCAGTGGTTAGGGTGTTGGACTATCAATCAGAAGGTTGTGCGTTGAAATCTCAGGGCCACTGAAGTTACAGATGTGGGTCCTTGAGCAAGACCCTTAACCCTCATTGATCAAGGGTGCTGTATTAACCCTGTGTTCTGATCCCAACCAAGTTGGAATATTTGTTAGTCGCTTTGGATAAAATCATCTGCTGAATAACTTAATGTAAATGTACTCATCATGCAGAATGTGTTGCTGAAAGGCATTATATTATTGGTCAAGAGGATGGCTGGTTTTAGTGCAACCACTTCAGGTTCAGGCAAGCTGTTTGTATCCACATGGTCCTATTTCCTAATATCATAGCACTGAAGGAGTTTTTCCAACTACAATAACGATTCACAGTTTTGCAAGGTGGTGGTGTGTGTACCTAGGTATTTTTTAAAAAAAATGTAATTGCCAATTATATAGCACACACTAGCATGCTGTGGACATTAGTCTTTGTTAGAAATAACTGCATTAAAGACCCATCTGTGACATCACTGTATCTGGAGGATTCGAAACAAAGGATTTGCATATGAAAGCTAAAGCTAAAGGATGAGGAGGATGTACTTTAATACAGAGGTCAGTGGGTGTAATCATCTGATCCAATCAATAATTAACCAAGGTCACCTTAAATGGCAATGTATTATTCATATAGAAAGCATCCACTAATAAGTGTGGGGTGAGGAGGTGGAAGTTAGAAACCGAATGGAAAGGCCATTTAATAATGATTTATGGGCAAAATGAGAAATCCAGAATGTGAACCAGACATTGGGAGCCTAAAGCTCTTCATACTTTTCATTCCAGTGAAGTTCCGATGAATTCATAGAAAAGGAATTTATTCTGTAAATACTACAAGCCACAACGAAAAGCTATGGATGGCAGTACCAGTTACAAATTCGGGCAACGCACAATAAACCAGCCATGATTGTGACATAGTTTTTAGATTGCCAAATACTGTTACACAAGAAAAGTTAAAGAGGCCAGGAGCATAGCCAGCAAGTCAGCACAGAGAAAGTGAAAGTGAATGAACTCTAGTGACAGTTTACGCATGAGCCAGAGCAGGCCTTTAGATCCCACGTGACAGTAGGGGGATTTCCTTGTTTCCACAGTCCTGTTACACACTCTAGACTAGATAAGTGATGCAACTGAAGGCAATCGAGCAGGATCAAGGCTGTCTATTCCACACATCTGGAAAAAAGGACAAAGTCCTGGCTTTGTCAACATGCTGAACCCCGTGACTCCAGAATCCAGCTAAATTATGTCCTCTACTTTTTACAACATGGTCATAATATATTAATTTCTTTAAGTCTAATTTCACTAACCCATTAAAAATGCAACAATAACTACAATCTGTATGAAATTAAATATTAATAAATTAAATAAAATAAACTAACAAAAGAAAAAAGAAAAAGTTTCCATTTTCACCATTTCCAGATGCAGACGCAATACTTTTTGTTAAATATAAACTGTGAAACATTAAAAAAAGTTCGTACTGAAACATGTTTACCACTGGGTCACATCATCATTTCTTGTAATTATATTTTTTAATCATTCAGAAAAATTAAGATCCTAATTGCTGTTATGCAAGTTGACTTTTTTCTGTTCTTGGTGTAGAGAAGGCTTTAGCTGCTTAACAGGATGTGAGCATCATTGTCAGATTCTCCTCATTTTCAATAAGAGAAATGTCATAACTGTATCTAAACTAGTCAAACACATGCACTCTGGCTAACTCATGCAAACCGAGGCACAGCATTGTCCTGCTGAAATAGACATGAGGACAGAGGATCTTCATTTAGCATATGTTTCTTTAGATACCAATTGCCTCCACAATTGGACCTTTCCATATGCAAATCACCTGTGGTGTTGGTAATGCATCCTAATGCACCCCATGCAATCACAGATGCTGTTTTTTGCTCTTTGTTAACAGTCTACATTGTTCTTGAAACAGTGATTTATTTGACCACAGAACCTGCCTTTTCAGTCCATTTCAGATAAAATGTTAGCCTTTGGACATGGCTTCTGTTTGGCATAATACAGTATCAGGTTGAACCAGTGGTCGTAACTTATGATGAATTTACAAAATGTTCCCAAGACCATGTGTCAATATTTATAATAGTACCACTTGTAGTATTTTTTTTTATTTAAAATCCATTCAAAAAACACTACTTGTTGATCATGCACAGGGATTCCAACTTTGGTCTTCATGCAAAAAAGTTTCCACTGATTTCTGCAAATCAGTGAAAAATACTTTTTTTAAATTACTTTTTAAAACCACAAACCATTCTTTGCCCCCTCATACATTCAATCCATCTTTCCTAAATACATTCTGACTCAATTTCTGCGTTCTAGTGATGAATGTCACCTTCTCAAAACACACCTCTTCCACAAAAACTTGCTATAAATTTTTTTTTTTTTTTTTTGAAAAATTGAGCCAGATCTAATAATGTGCAGGTTTTGATGATACTACAGTCTAGCTGGTCTTTCCTAAACTACTGACTTGTGTTGTTCTCTCATTTGTAAGCTGCTTTGGATAAAAGTGTCTGCTAAATGACTAAATGTAAATGCTTATGTAGAGTAAATGGCAAACTGTGGAACCTTTTAGATCATTAGTATTGTTATGTATCAATTATGCCATTCAGACCTTGGAAAAAAGCAGGTTCTGGGTAACTAAATTCACTTAATTAAATTCTGATTATCTTAAATGATGTGTTCAATCATCCATTTGTTTTTATTCAACTAGGTGCAAGTATCTGTCACCAAAGACATTTCTACATACCCTTAGACTTAGGGAGAAATTAGAAATTTTATATGAGGAACACACCAGAAAGTAAAAAGTTCCGAATCAATAAATTCAACACATTTATGCATGATGTATTTCTGGGATAATTTCTTTATTTTTTTATTGCAAAGTACTTACAGTAAAATACTATTAGAGCTGATGTTATGAACAAGTATCTAATGTTCAATAAATATCTGTGTTTTTATTTTTTCAAGAGTTTAACGTAAGGCCAGAATGAGTTTACCCTTCTTCGGTTTACCCTTTAGTGTGCTGGATGAAATGTTTTGCCTTATTTCCAGGTTCGATTTCTGGCTAAGGTAAACAATAGCCCTTTGTTTGTGGAGTCTGCATCACTACTGCCCATGCCTGTGTGGGTTTCCTTTGGGGATTCCTCCCACATTTCAAAGACATGCCAGGGGGCAAATTGGAGATACCTATCGTAAATTGCACCTATGACTGTATCTGGAACAGTTGCATGTGGAAAATGGTAAATGAATCATTCCAGACGTTTACTTTCTAAATGATCAAACTCATTGTCATGTCTTTTGGAATGTAGGAGGAAATCAGAGTAGCAGGAGGAACTCCATGCAAGCATGGTACAGACATAAAGACTCCATACAAGAGGTGATGTTGACTCCCCATTAAACAATAAATTAAAAAGTTCTAAAGTTTTTAAGAAAAAAATGCCAAAGGTGTGGAATCATGCGGCGCCTGGAGAAATCTTTATGTACTGTATATGTGGAGAATATAATAACTCCATACAGTAAGTGCCTTCTGAGCATGGAATTAAACCCAGTGTGCTGTGGTGTTAGCTTTATCAAGCCAAATATAAATAAATCTACACGACATAAGTGGTATTTTTATCTAATAGCTTATATTACCTACTATACATTTGTAATATAGACATGATATTATGGTTTTCAAACAAGCCAGTTGAAGTGACCATTGTTTCAGTGCAGCTTGTCTTTAATACTGTGAGTATTAGCAGCCCTTTATCCTAATTCCCCAGCTCTTAGTCAACTTTAAAACAATCTAATTAGAGGGTTAAATAAAAGAATCTTATGACATTTTTCTGACAAGATGAGTGACTTATAAAACGGTTCTTTTTCAACCAACAGTTATAGTAAATCCATTACGCAATGCACTCAACAAAACACCCATTCATCTGAACATGATTCATTCAAACCATCAATAGCTAATAGCTTTAAACAAGCAACCAATTAGAGGCAGAAAAAAAAATCTATGGACATTGGACAGATGGATCATAATAATGCCCGGTGCAAATAAATCTGCCTTTGTTTCTTTAGCCAATAAATAAGTATTAGTCACAGGAGGATGCTGATTAGCCCTTATGTCCAAGCCACAGGCTGAAACTGCTCAACAGGTGTAAATGACAGCAGTTACATCACAGGCTGTTTTCAGAATTTCAAAGCTTGCATTATGGAAAGCAGCGGATCCTAAGCAGCTGTTTTACTGGCCACTTAAACATGACTAGTCTGGTTGACCATTTGTGGAACGGGCCACGAGAACACTACAGTTCATTCTTATCTATGAACTCATTTTTAAAACTTAAGTGTAATGCTTTACATCTGTTCCAGGAGAGTCCAAATTTGGTTAGTTGATCAACTTCAAACGGCCAAATGTTTTTTAACCTGTTACCAAATATTTGCTGACATTGAGGTGTAAGGTGTCTGTGTCCTTAGTGGCATGTTTGCCTGCCAATTTTCCAGAAATGTCTTTTCTCGGAGCTCTGGGACACACGAGGCTGGGCTGCTGCCCTCAGATAAGGACAAGAGAGGGAGCAGTATAGGGAGGGAAAAAGAAGGTAAAAGAGTGCAAAGGAAAATCTACTGGGGCCCTGTGATCATAGCTGGTTTCCACACACCATAAACAAGTTTACTCTCTCCACTCCTGCCTGCGTGTGTCAAAGTGCAGACATTCTTAAAAAAAAAAAAAAAAAGTAACATAAAATATACAAACCCACACACACATGCGCTCAAGTACAAACAGCAAAGCACTCATGTAAACTTCAATGTGTGCAGCCATTAATCAAGGGGCAGCCGCTTTCTTGACAGCAGCTCCCTGGGCTATGGTGTGGAACCCATAATATTATTCCTGATATTGATTTGTAAACTGTCTGCTGTTGTGGGCAGGTGGCCAGCTAGTCTTGTTTCATAGCTCTAATGTGTAGAGATAATATCCACTCAACAAGGAAACAAGAAAATACAGGTTGAAAAACTTTGCAAGAGATCATGTTGCTGGGTAAAGCTAACAAATTTGGAGTTTGTGACAATGATCCATACAAAACCCATTGATTATTTATTTCTAAAACATGACACAAAAACCTTCATATAAGATCTAATAATTTAATGACTTTGTTTAATGCAGTATTTTAAAATCACTTGAAATCAGAAAGGTAATATTAGTTATTGTATAAACACCTTATATTTAAAATAAAATAAAGCTTGATGTTACCTATGAAAACAGTAAAAATGAACCTTCAATGTGAATATGTACAAATTACACAATGAGCACAATGAGGATCTTATTGACCAAAATGATGATCAATGCACAAGTTTGCAAAATGGCCAAAACAGAAAAGTAGAACTAAACTACAGTTTATTTTGGTCATGTGATTGGACATCCAGAAAAGAATACTGAAGTATTATGACAGGACCCATAGAGGGATTCTGAAGACATTGAAGACCAAGAATAACCTGGATGGACAACATGGACTGATTTATCAATTTCATGATTTCTTTTTTTTAATTAAAAAAAAACTATAATAGCAAAATGTAAAATAATTACGAGCAGGGAACTATTTCTTATAGATGGTCAACACCACTGCATATAAAAAAGGAATCGTATTTACTCCTCTAAATATAAAAAGTTACAGACACTGAAATATAAAAAATAAGTTAAAATTCAATTTTGTTTAATTTGTCTTCCAAAAATATACTGTCAAAGATCCACAAAAAACCTTGGGGTTTAATTATTGGGGTCCCAATAATTAAGGCAAGGACTCAAGTAACTTTGCCACATAATCAATTTAAACTGTTCAGTAGAGCCTTGTTTCTTATTTTTTGATTCTGCATACGCACGCATTTCAACACACACACATGAACAGGCGCACACACAGGATAAAGTGATTCACTGTAAATTTTTACTTAAAATGTGCAAATTGCATTTTCATTTGGAGCATTTAAGAGCACACACACTTGTCTAAGGGGAGGTTGGACCCTGGTAGGGAACCATGGCAGTAGGGCACGTAAGAATCCACTGATCAGTATTAATCAATCAAACAGAACATACTAGGGCTGGGACGATATGGCCTAAAATCACTATTGCGATATATTGAGCAGTTCACCTCGATAACGATAAATGGATAAAAATTTTGAATGTCCAAGGCCAACATAAATACTTTCTTAGCCGTATTGATGGTACAATTCCCTTTTTATTGCCACGTAGTCACATGACCAATCTCCAGAGAGCACGGAGCGCAGCCTCTTAAAGGAACATGAACGTGACCGACAAAAAAGACAAAACTTTTAATTTTCATCATTATAATTTTCGGTATCGGTAAATTTTTGATAAATCGGCCAGGCCTACTAAGTACTATGTTCCTGTGTTGGCTGCATTCATGATTTTCTCACCCATAGCTAGTATTGTAGCCTTGCGAACAAAGGTGGATTTGACTTTTGGGAGTGTATGTATGTAATGTGAAAGCTATCTTAAATAAAATTGAACTGAGTAAAAAGAACCCTGTCCAAATGTTGTCATAGCAGTATGGTTGAAAGCCTGACTGAAATTCGTAAAACCGCATCCCAGGAATCGAAAATCCCAGGAGACAGATCAGACCAAAATGATTTTTTTGGCGATGCAGCTGGTTTTGTTTATAGAAAACAAAGTGAGATCTTCGTGGAAGGAAAAAAATTTTGATGGCAAACAAGGATGTTCTATTAAATGTGTGTTGTAGTGTTAGCAGCAGGGTTGGCTGCCAGTTTGGCTAATGTATTATGTATTATGTATTAAGTTGTATTATGTGCAGTTATGTAATGTGACGCACAAATGTAAGTAGTCAAATGATTGGACACCTCATTCTTCTTGCCTCCACTTACCATAAAGATGGACTTTGGAGTTTTGCAGTTACAGCCTGTAATAGATCGTATATATTTTTTTTATTCCCCCGTTTGTTCACAATTCTCTATTGGTCCATGCTCCCAACAACATGTATTGAGTTCCTTTCACTGAAAATAAGGGACCAAGTCCAGCTCCTGAAAAACAACCCCACACCATAATCCCTCCTCCACCAAACTTTACACTTGGCACAATGTAGTCAGACAAGTACCGTTTTCCTAGCAACCGCCAAACCCAGACTCGTCCATCAGATTGCCAGATGGAGAAGCGCGATCCGTCACTTCAGAGAACGTGTCTCCACTGCTCTAGAGTCCAGTGGCGGCGTGCTTTACACCACTGTATCTGACGCTTTGCATTGCACTTGGTGATAAACGGCTTGGAGTTACTCTGTTCTTGAGTTACTCTGAAGGCCGCATGAAGTTTGGAGTTCTGTAGGGATTGACTTGGCGGAAAGTTGGCTCTTCACACTATTTGCGTCCGCATCCGCTGACCCCGCTCCGTCAGTTTACGTGGCCTTGCGCTTGGTGGCTGAGTTGCATTCGTTTATTCATTCATTATCTTCCACTTATTACCTTATAAGGCTCGCGGGGGTGTGGGGGGCGGGTGTGGGTGAGAACGTCCTAGGCGCTGGGCAGATACACCCAGGACAGGGTGCCAATCCATCGCTGGGTACACACTGACTCAAACAGCCACACACACATACACACACTATACAGGGCAATTTAAAGCATTTGATTTAAATTGCCACAGGGAGAACATGGAAACTCCACCCAGATTGGGATTCGAACCGGGAATGTGCTAACCACTAAGCCACCGTGTTGCCTCGAGTTGCATTCGTTCCCAAATAATTCCATTTTCTTATAATAGAGCTAAAAGTTGACTGTGGAATATTTAGGAATGGGGAAATTACACAACTGCATTTGTTGCACAGGTGGCATCCTATTACAGTTCCACGCTGGAATTCACTAAGCTCCTGAGAGCGACCCATTCTTTTACAAATGAGTGATTGATTTTATACACCTGTGGCCATGGACGTCATTGGAACTACTGATTCTGATCATTTGGGTGAGCGCATACTTTTGGCAATGTGTATCTAAGCCAACATTAATGCTATTCTATAATATAATCCGTTATAATAAAAAAACACACAATAAACATATGTATTAATACTTTTACATCCTTAGTTTGTGTACCCACTAATTTTTTTAGATATGTAGAATTGTATTTTCTTCCAATATACCGTATAACTGACCAATCCAAAGTCTTGGTTGCTGCTTTTTGGTTTTCTTTTACATGTTAGTTGTTTTTCTTTAGTAGTCTGAACGCATGATGAAGTTGTAGGTCAGCTTTATGCAGAAATATAGAGAATTTGAAAGCATCATAGTATATGGAAGTAAATAGAAGGTTCACCTACAAATGGTGCAGGTGAAGAGCTTGTGCTGGAGTCTTCTGACTGCCTGAGTTTAGTTAACCCAGTTTAAAGGTTTAAATAACGTTCTAAGAGAAGTAGGAATATTTAAGGCTGACGCTTTAACTAAGATATACCTGTTTTCTATGCTGCTTTTCTGCAGGTACCCTTTGAGAAGAGGCTCCTCTCCCAAACTGAAGGCGATTTAAAGCTTTGGAGCTGCTGCTCTCCTGTTGAGACGCCGGCAATCCAGTCTTCTTCTGTCCAGCATGACAGACGTAGTGATTGTGAAAGAAGGATGGCTCCACAAACGAGGTTTGTTACATTGCTTGTAGAATCTCCGAGGTCAGACATTGAACAAAGAGTGGGAACGTTGGCTGAGGGAGATGGTAGCTCAGTGGTTTGGGTGTTGGACTATCAATCAGAAGGTTGGGGGTTCAAATCCCAGGTCCATTGAAGTTACCAATGTGGGTCCTTGAGCAAGACCCTAACCCTCATCGCTCCAGGCGGTTGAAAAGGTTTCAAAAAACTTTGCAGATCAATGTTGGTTGTGTCACGTCGGCTTGGGAAAATCCAAACCATACTGCAGATGTCGACTTTTTTGGGGACTGGGCTTTCGTACATGGCTTCCTGCTCGCTTGTAAAAAGACGGAGGGCACGTAAATGAAGATGTGTGCCACGAGGGTCAGTGAAAGGGAACTAGCAAATGGTACACTTTGGCTGAGCCAAGAACTGCTGTACCAGATTCAACGATTTTTCATATCGCACACCCCTACGCCTCCCCCATTGCCTCTTCCCCCATAATGCATTGTCACTTTAAGATATAAAGCCTTATGTCAAATAGTTCCAACACATTATGACTGATTAGGAACGTCTATGTACATTAACAAAGGCTTATGACAAGTGTTATGAATACTTTATAAAGCCTTATGAATGCATTTTATCGGATACAAAGAAGTGTTTACCAAGTGTTTTTTTTTTTTCTCTCGTTCTTTTTCTTTAGAGGGGAATTTCCCCGTATACAAACCTTTTATTCTTCTATACCAATTTAATTTGAAATTATTGTATGAATATTCAGTCTGGCATGAAGGTAAAAAAAAAAATAATAATTTCAGCAACCGCAGACAGAATGGAAAATCACTGGTTGCGTTGCTGGTTTTCTCTAGTACACAACTTGGTCACAAAGTGCAGAATGGTTTTGCACTTCCTTTGGTTTCGATGCAACAAGAAGGTTCAGCTTAGCCAGTCTGCTAATCGATTGGCTTTGATGATGTGCATCAGCCACCTAGACGATGAACACAAACAACGTAGGTCTGCAGTCTGCAAGAGATCTGCTTAGTCATCCAACCTGTAAGAACTATCAGTTCAATAGATAACGAAATGTTGAACCATCAGTTTACCCATCAGCCATCAGTTTAGTGACTGAGGTAAGAACATACAGCACACTCAGATTGACTAATATTTCAAACCAGTGGTTTAATCTTTTTCCAAATTAATGTATGAAGCAGCAAAACACTTATTCATAGAAATCTCATTTCCATCTGAATGCCTCGTCTGTAGTCAAGATGTGTTTTTTGTTGGGTTTTTTGCAGTGTGGTTAGAGGAAGAAAAAAATCCCTATTATGACCTCAACTCGTTGTTTGGTTAAGTAAAGCAGGAAGCCATAAGTTGAACTGAGAAGCTGAGTGTTGTTTAGTTCCATGCTGTTGGTAGTCAGCAGGTCTTTCTATTCACATTTTCATTCAATTTCCAAACAGAATTGTTTCAGATGACCAACAGACAAACGTGTTCCGCCAGGCGTCCAAACAGCCCCTCTGATTGTTGATCTTTGATGAAGCCAGCTGCTGTGTGCAGTGAGATGTCATCAGCTTCACTTATGATTTGAGTGGAGGGCAAATGTTCTTCTCGACCAGAGCAAAGGCCCCTGGAGCAAGTCTTCTTTAGTGTCATATCACTGTCACGTCCACTTTTCCTCAACCTCCCACAGAGCAGGAAGCCACTTTAGCATGACATTGTTTCTCTTGTCACTTTGGCCTTAATCATAAACAACCCTCTTAAAAAAAACGAGAACGTTATTTATGTATTTTCGAGCTTTAATTCCTTTCAGATCATTAAAGTATCTCTCTCTCTCGGTCGCACTCTTGCTCATGTACACTATATTGCCAAAAGATTCGTTCACCTGCTTTGACTCACATTTGAGTCAAGTGACATCCCATTCCTGACCCATGCATTCATTATCTTCTGCTTATCTTCTGGGGGGGGGGGGGGGGTACACACTCACTCACACAGCCACATACTCATACACACACTTTATTTTTGGGAAACCGGAGAACCCGGAGGAAACCCACGCAGACCCAGGGAGGACACGGAAACTCCACCCAGATAGGGATTCGAACCAGGAATCCCCAGCGCTGAGAGGCAATCGTCCTAACCACTAAGCCACCGTGCGCCCCTCCATTCCTAATCCATAGGGTTCAATATAACATCGGTCCACCTTTTGCAGCTAGAACAGCTCTAGCTCTTCTGGGAAGGCTGTCCATAGGAGTGTGTTTATGGGAATTTTTGAGCATTCTTCCAGAAGCACATTTGTGAGGACGAACACTGGTGTTGGAAGAGAAGACCTGGCTCTTAGTCTCCGCTCTAATTCATCCCAAAGATGTACTATTGGGTCAGGGTCAAGTTCATCCAGTCATCCATGTCTTTATGGACCTTGTTTGCGCTCTGGTGCACAGTCATGTTGAAAGAGGAAGGGGTCAGATCCATTGTTCCCACAAAGTTGGGAGCTTGGAATTGTCCAAAATGTCTTGGTATGATGACACATTCATACACCTGTGGCCGTGGACATGATTGGAACAGCTGATTCCCATAATTTGGATGGCTGAGCAAATACTTTTGTAAATATAGTGTATTCTACATTTATACCTGGATAATACTGTAGTAAAATGTAATTTCATTACTGGTAATTGAATTACTTCAGTATTCCAGTTGTGTCAGATTTAGTAATTGTTTTTTTTTTAGGTGGCTGGGTTACCTGGGTGTTCTTTTATTCGACGTACTCATCTGCCTCCTGGTGCTTTTCGGCCTTATTCGCAACTCTAAAGGAACTTTGATTGGGTGAGTATGTGTGTGTTGGGGTTTGGGCTCAATAATACGAGTGTATCTGGATTGTAGCGAGTGCTCTGAAAAACCGAGCCCATCTTCCTATTTTCACCGATGTTTAGCCAGAAACCTTACTCTACCCGATGGTCTCAACCAGCATGTTGTCACCTTTACAATGCATATAAATGCACTTGGTTTCCTAGTCAAGTCATTAGGATCCACTATATGCAAGCCGACCCATTCCCACTGCAGAAGCTCCGATGGTTCATCTCACTTTTTTGGATTAGCCGCACATGGCCACTGTGCGACCGTCTGCTGGATATCTGGTCCACCATATTAATGGAATATGGGGATAGCCCACAAGTGCTTGCGGCAGCTGTTGCTGAAACACGCCTCCAGTCTCGAGCTGTTGCCCCATGCATGTGCCCCAGTGGACAGATCAACATCTTATACGAGAGCTGATTGTAATGTGGACAGCAATTGGGGTTCTTAATCAGTGAACACATGCCACCTGTCAGTTGTTCCTTATCCAGTGATTGTTGATTAACGCACTGTCAGTTGTTGTTCTTTTTTAAGTGTGATATTGAAAAATGTGCCCAAGTCTGCTCTTAATCTTTTGGCGCGGTAAATTGTTTTCTAGAAATGCCACAGATGCCCTAGAGAGGTGTAATAAGTGGGGTATGATGTGGAGTTTCTTGCGGAGCACCAGGAGAACACTGCATGATTATACAGTATGCACAAGTAATGCTCATTATTGTTGTTTACTTCTGTCGCTGTGTGTGTGTGTGTGTGTGTGTGTGTGTGTGTGTGTGTGTGTGTGTGCGCGCAGAGTCTGTTTTCTGGGCGTGTTGGCACTGGTAATCAGCTGGGGATCGCTGGGTTTGGAGCTGGCTGTGTCTTCGGTGAGTGTCTCCATGGCAACACTACCCATTTTTTGTGTGTGTGTGTGTGGGGGGGGACTGGTTCCCTGTGCATAAACACATCCTGTGTAAAATACTGCACCTGCTGACCCCCTACACTCCCCTGCGCTCACTCAGGTTCTCTGATGCTCGACATACCTAGGCAGATTATTTAGTGTGGCTGTCCCTACTCCGTGGACATCTCTCCCGCCATTTCTTCGCTCTGTCTCTTCACTTCCATTCTCTATTCTTTCGATGTGGCGTGTCCTTGGGTACTTTGAAGAAGCTACATGTGGATTGAATGTATTATAAAGGCACGCACCTGTCTATAGTTGACCGCAAATGTCGTGACGCGAACCAAGCCACAATGTCCAAAGAATTGTCTACAGACCGCCGAGACATAACTGTAGCAAGGCACAGATCTTCTGAAGCGCTGTAGGTCCCAGTGAGCACAATGGACTCCATCATCCATAAATACTTTCTGGATGCACTGTACAGTATTTATTTACACTATGTTGCCAAAAGTATTTGCTCGCCCGTCCCAATCACTCCCATGGACAGAGGTGTACAAACATTTTGTGAAAGTATGGGTCGCTCTCAGGAGCTGAGTGAATTCCAGCGTAGAACTTTCCATCGCTGCAGACCTCCACACCTCACGTGGTCCTTCAGATTAGCTTCATGGAATGGGTTTCCACGGTCTAGGAGATAAATATGTGAGTCAAGGCGGGTGAGCGAATACATTTGGCAATGTAGTGATGCTACCAATGAAATACGTTCCAGATCAGTATTTTGTTGAGAATAACCCGGAGCCGTTCCCATGTTGTTTACAGAGCTCTAGTGACTTCTGTGTGGCACCTGAGATGTATGTGGCAGAAGTAGCTGAACGCCACGGCGTCATCAACAGAGGTGAAATTTTACACTTTTTATTTATAAAAAACGTTTAGTGTGTGTGTGTGTGTGTGGTCTTACTCTGAAAGGCGAGACTTGAGGTGCTGGGTGAACAATGATGGAACACACACTTGCCGTTCACACATGCCGTTCATTTCTCATCTTTCATCCATCTGGATAAGAGTGCAGTTCTTTTATTTGTGTGTGTGTGTGTGTGCGCATTTGTGGGGCAAGCGTTAATGACGTATTCTGTACAATAATTCGTTATTATACTCTTGGGCGGGCACGGTGGCGCAGTGAATACGGCTGTGGAATCACAGCAAGAAGATCCCAGGTTCGAGCCCCGGGTGGGGCGACTTGGGGAAATTTTCCATGTGGAGTT
>JAOUQT010231304.1:0-17469 GCA_025769995.1 Xyliphius kryptos | reverse complement strand
GTGTGTGAGTGTGTACCCAGCGATGGATTGGCGCCCTGTCCTGGGTGTATCTGCCCAGCGCCCGAGACGTTCTCCCCCCTGATAGGCATGGGGAACCAACAGAGACCCTTATAAAGGAATAAGCGGAAGATAATGAATGAATGAATGGTTTGGTCGGTGGCACACACCAACCCGGTCGCATCATTCAACACAGACGCTTGTGTTTGAAATAGTTTAATCAAAATGTGTTAGAACAGCATATGACATATAGGAACAGAAGAAAACACACTTGTCACCGTCTTACAATTTCCCCCAAATTGAAGCCATCTCAGAAAATCAGGTGCAACAATCACCCGTTGGGTTAGACTGGCCTTGAATATACTGACCATAACATTTAAAAAAAAAAAGCAGCAAACCTTGAGCACAGATAGTTACATATCTTTTAAACCCAGAGTATGAAGAGTATGAAAATCCGCTACTGGATGAAAAATGTTGCACGCTGAACACGAACAAAAACCCACCTACACACAGCTCTGGGCATGCATCTTCCCGTTGGACCTGCCGTTCGTCCTCACTCAGCTTTGAACATTAGCGACCGCAAGCAGACGTTCATGCAGTGAGAGGTGGAGCAAGAAGATTAGAAGTGATAATAGTGTTGTATCTTCTTCTACACAGGCACGTCACCTATCAGTGTACATCATGTATATAAAAGGAAAATCTGCGGCCTTTTTACCATCGAGCTATGCAGAAACAGACAGAATACAGAACCACGGCGCACAAGCTTGCAATTAACATCGAAATACAAACTAGGTCCCCCCCCCCTGAATCGGTTACTGACATAATCCAAGATTATCTTTACTTTGCATTTTGCTGCGTTACAAGTTGAATGGTGTCCCGAACAGTTATGCCACCTTAAATACTATAACATTATAACACAACGGGGGTCACCAGGCCACCTTGGGATAAAAAGACAATATCAGTTGAAAACATCTATAATACTGGGAGCAAATGATCACAAAAATGTTGCTGAAAACATCGCCACCATAATATTAGCATCATGGTGGGGGAACCCATAGAAAATCAATTCAAAACAGTTCCTGAATCAGACATAGCTCTATTTATAAGCTGGCATAAACAAAATTCCAGAATTTGTCGGTGTCTGTATTGTTAGATGTGTAAGGATTTTCTGAAGCGACTGAAGACACACAAACGGCCAGTCAGATTTCGATTGATATGCTCTATTCGGTTCCTGACCATTACACACAGGAGAGCTTATTAGACATTCCTTTTTGAAACCATGGTCATTTGAAGATATCATTTTCTTCACGCTTCCAAAAGGCTCTCAGTTGTTATACAAGCACGACAACACTGGTGTACTAAAAATTAAGCTTTTAATGGACCTTAGAACAACTTTATCTATCCATTATCTTATCTACTAGGGTTCCATGGGGTTCTCCATGTCCATCCAGGGGAGAACATCTCGGGCGCTGGGCAGATACACCCAGGACAGGACGCCAATCCATCACTGAGCACACACTCACTCAATCACACATCCACACACACTATACGGGGCAATTTAGAGCATTCAGTTTACCTGAAATCCATGTTTTTGGACTGTGGAAGGAAACCGGAAAACCCGGAGAAAACCCAGACGGCAACGGGGAGGACATGGAAACTGCATCCAGATCGGGAACATGCCGCCCCTCATTAGTCAGAATATTATAAAGGCTCAAACCTATGAAGTACTCACTTTTGCAATACACTGTACATATTAAGTTTTCTTGCTGATAATCAGTTGTTGGTTCCATTAAAAGCTTAAATTTGGCATTTTGTTCCCCTTTTTTTGTTCATGGGTGTATATTGTGAAAATCCCTGTTTTCTGACTGTATCCACTGAAAATGGGTCAAAGTAAAACCAGTGCCTTAAAACGAATGATTTTAGTATTTTAAAACCAATTTCAGTTTCTTTTTCTCTGGCTTCCACTCCCGGACGTCTCCAGACCCTGTGATCAAAGTCTATAAATTTCGACAGGCGCAGCTGCAACATCGAACGTAATTACGAGTTACAAACGAGAAAACATACAGTAAATAAAATTTACAAACTGTTAAACAAGACTAGCCCTCAAAAGACTTCGGAAACAAAAAGAAAAGGGCGGTGAGTTCCAAGACCGTAACATGTAAACAATAAAATATGGGTCAGAATATGATGTGAATCTCCTGAAAGCTGATATAAAACGAGCAACATTGAGGCCTTGAGGTTTTACTTCCATTAACAAACCGAGAAATGAAAATGGCATACATACTTACAATATGTACACCGAATGTTCTTCTTAGAAATGTACACACTTCTGATTCACCTTTTTGTTTCAGAAAAGAGAAAAAAAAAGTTAAGGGCACTGTAGAATGAACATCTTCATGTTCACCAGGACGCTGCCACTTCTCTCTTTGGGCTTGATTGATCACGCCTAACTCTCAGTGGCGTTCGACTGCAACATGGCATTTACTTCCGGCGCTGCTTCAGATAAAACCTTCCTCTGCTCCTCATTGTCAGCCAGGTTCTCTTCTTTGTTATTCCTGTTGGAGAATCTTTAATTACAAATAGGCATGATGAACCAGAAATGTGCAACATATGGGAATGGGTGTGGTCTATCGTCTTTATCTACCCTGCTTGGCTGTCTCATCTCATCTTAGCAAGACTCTTTGAAATAAGAAAATATGTTCTCTCAGTGCTATTGACACCATCTTCCTCAACGAGAAGCCTGCATGGGGGAACTCTCCTGTCCTGACGGAACGTTTGCAGCTGGATATACGACAGATGCGTTTGAGAAGTGGCGTGTCGTGTGCCTGGTGCCTCTTATCGTGGAGGAAATTAAAGATGTATTTAAATCTTATTTATCTTAAATAAGATAAATCTTAAATCCCACTTATTTAAATTGATAATTACGGGTATTTTTTGGATTTTATAACATTTTTTTTATTTTTTATAATTTTATAAAATTGGTTTATTATCGTGTTTTCATAACCATTTTCTAAAAGCAATACGGCTGTAGATGGCGTTCATTATTGTGCACAAATCAATGGAAAGAAGAGTTGCTAGGTTTGACGTGTAGTGGAGTGTCATTACATCTCTTTATTCCCGTGATTTATACACGATAATGCACGCCCTCTCATGCCTGGTGCTTTTATATACACTGCCAGGCAAAAAAAAAGTTCCATTGGAGGCCTTTACTCTTTCTATCAAGAGTAGCATTTATTTTTAAGTTCTTGTATTATTAACGAGAGATCTGGATTACTGCGCAAAGACTTCTCCAGTATATCCCAAAGATACTTAATGGGTTTCAGGTCTGGACTTTTTGGTGGTCGGTCCATGTGTAAAATAATCTCAATCTCATCTCTGTTACAATTTGAGCCCAAATCCTGGCATTGTCATTTTGGAATGATCTGGTCGTTTAGTATATTTAGGTCGTGAGCTGACCTGATTCTATGGGAACCAAGACATACATTTACATTACATTTAGTTATTTAGCAGACGCTTTTATCCAAAGCGACTTACAATTATCCCAACTTGGTTGGGGTCAGAACACAGGGTTGATACAGGACCCACATTTCTTCTCTTTAAGCCTGAGGATTCAGGACTGAAACCTGATGTTTCTATACATCTGGTGCCGTCTCCTTTAGGTGTGATCTGATCCTAAATCATATCGTATACGCCCCTCTGATTTTTGGATTGGACAAAAATCGGACACTTTCCCCCCCCCTTTTCAAATAAAACGCAGTCCAGGCACCTTGGTGTTAGTCGTCTGTAAGAGCAGGACAAGAACTCGCAACGGCCAAACAGCAGCGTGGCACAATGCAGTCCTTCTTCAGAGCCTTCCTTGGTTGTCTGATGGCTCTGCTAGTAAACGCTTACGACGTTATCTATCCATCACAGATTTTAGCACAAAGTTACGCACAGCGCAGAACTCTGGCTGCTCCACCATCCTCCCGAGGGTCTCAGAGGATACTCAACCCAGCAGGTACAACTTTCTTAAAGATAAAGATTTTCTACAACTGTATGTTTATCTCATTCAAAGGATGCATGTTGTCAACGTCTGTCAGTCTGCATCAGTGCAAATGGAACATGTGGTTTCAAGAGTTTTCTTAATGATGTGCATTTCTCAAACCACAAACATCACTTCCCTGTTGCACTTTTTAAATTTGGAACGGAGTTTCCCGGCAGCCGTGCAGACAGTCACAAAAACTTCATTCGGTCTTTAAGAATAGATATTAACAACAATGAAACTTCACCACTTGATGAACGTTTCTGTTTATTTTTCTATATGAATAATTACAAGCCTTCGTTATTGGAATATTTAGGCTGAAGTGACGTCATGTTACAACTTTACACATTTCAGCTGACCATGAGAGAGCAGTGCAATATATGGATCAACCATCAGAAAAAATGTGACCTCTGTAAGTCCTCTGGCGTGACTGTTCTTACCAGACGGGTCGCTTTGAATATTTTGTGAGCAATCTGATTGGAGTTAACAGAACAGGAAAAGAAAGAGGAACGATCCAATAATAGTTTTGTGCTTAATGACTTTGCATTTGAAATCACACATTATTTTAAGCATACAGAAATGTACGCTCTGAAACGGCTCAACTTCATTGAGCCGCTTCTTTGGTTTGCTTTATTTGAAAAAAGTAAATAGAAACAGATTGAAACATTCTTTATTTATAAATAGATTTTTATTGAGAAGTCAGAATACACATACACAAACAAAAACACCTAAAATAGTATATAATAAAAAGTGGGGATTAAAACAAATAAAGAGATAAAAAGCGATGGATTGGCGCCCTGTCCTGGGTGTATCTGTCCAGTGCCAAAGACATTCTCCCCTGGATGGGCATGAGAAACTCCACCGTGACCTTCGTAGAGGATTAAGTAAAAGATTAACTCACGATAATTCTTTGGAGGCATGACTTATCACCCAACTTCTCTGTGTTGGAGGTCATACAGCACACAACAGTTATTATAGGTTTATGCGGCGGCACTACCTCTAGGAAGACCAGCCCCAGATGGCGCCACAGGTGATAGGTTACCCTGAACCTGCAAATCGTCCTGTGTCCAAGATTTATAAACTGTCTTACAGAGCAACAGACCGCCAGCATTCAGCTTCCTGTGCAGGTTAATCTGCAGCTGAATGGGGAATGGGGACTGGTCGTTTGCCGGAAAGTCCCAGTTTCTGAGGAATCTGTAAAAGGTTCTGAACTACCGGTCACTGTAACGTCTCGACGGCAGACGTTGAACCCGTTGAACGTTGAAGTGAAGTTCCAGAAGAATCACATGCAGTTGCTACACAATCACTGGTGGTTCCAGGACATGCACATGTCCAAGAATTACTTATAGATCCAGAATCTTTGAATTTAGCTCCACCTGCAGATCCACAACGGTCAGTCGTGAGCCCAGTACATTCAGGTAGAGAGCAATCAGACCTCAGTCTGAAACAGTCACACATTGTTCACTCTGCCGTGGCAATGAATGAAACACTCACAACTCTCCAACCAGCACCACCTCTCGTTTACATGCGAGCCTGGGGAACCTCATCACTGAGGCCAAAGCTCTCACTGGAACTCAAGTCCACTTTGGCACCAGAACTATCACCTGAGGCCACTTCATCTCAGTCAGTGGCAGAACCCCGGTATCCTGTGACAACCTCAAGTCAACAGCAGGCTGCAGTCAGTGCAGGGAGGACAGGTAAACTGAAGAACCCATCGACTGCTCATGTGGAAGTTGGACTCAGTGGGATGAGATCAGGGGAGATACATTATAGTAAATGTATAATTGTTATATAATTCTTTAGAGCACAGTTACAGATTGTTGGTTTAATTAACTGTCTATTTTTTTTAAAAACGTGAACTGTCCATCGTTATGAGGAATGGTCCTGCATGATGGTCCAGTTTCTCAAAAGACCCTAAAAAATTCATTCCCTTCTGCATTTATCACCTTCTGTTTAATGTTCTATTCAGGTCGCTGAAGGGTTCCCCATGTGCGTCCAGGTGAGAACGTTTAGGGTGCTGGGTGGATACAAGACAGGGTGCCAATCTATCACTGGGTGCTCTTACTCACACAAACACACACACACACTATACGGGCCAATTTAGAGCATCTGATTTACCTTGAATCCCTGATTTTGGATCGTGGGAGGAAACCGGAAAACCCGGAAGAAACTCATGCAGACATGGGAAGGACATGGTAACTCCACCTAGATCGAGAATCGAACGGAAATCCCCAGCGCTGAGAGGAGAACATGCTAAGCTAATTTTCCAAAATTCCACACATTTTCCCAGTTACAGCTACTTCTAACATCTGTGGCTGCAACCGGGGTTCAAATGTAACACAATACCAGATGCACAAAAATATTGGGACATTAATCATCAGTCAGTCTTTCTGTCCCTGTTAGCAACTGACTCTCACTGCAGGAGTCGCCCGCTGGACCTCGTCTTCATCATTGACAGTTCCCGCAGCGTGCGTCCGGCCGAGTTCGAAAAGGTGAAGGTCTTCCTTTCAGACATGGTGGACACGCTGGACATCAGCCGCGATGCCACGCGGGTGGCTGTTGTGAACTACGCCAGCACCGTAAAGATCGAATTTCTTCTCAAAGCCCATTTTAAAACAGAGAGCATGAAAAAAGCCATCTCTCTGATCGAACCCCTGTCTGCGGGCACCATGACCGGCCTGGCCATCAAAAAAGCCGTGGACGAGGCCTTCACAGTGGAGTCGGGGGCCCGGCCGAAGTCTCAGAACATCGCCAAGGTCGCCATCATCGTGACAGACGGACGCCCGCAGGATCAGGTGGAGGAGGTGTCGGCTGCGGCGCGGGCGTCGGGCATCGAGATCTACGCCGTGGGCGTGGACCGCGCCGACCTGCATTCGCTGAAGCTCATGGCCAGCAATCCACTGGAGGAGCACGTGTTCTACGTGGAAACCTACGGCGTCATCGAGAAACTCACCTCCAAGTTCAGGGAAACGCTGTGCGGTAGGAATACGGGTTGGATTTGGGTTTCATGTTATGTGACCAAAACTTTGCAAACACCCCAGATTTTAGGGTTTAAGAATTATAATCTCAGTGACGATGGGTGAAGCTAATGTGGCTGTAAATTGGTGTCTGCAAACATTTGGCCGTGTAGAAAAATTGGGAAATCTCCTGAATGTCTGTATGAATGTTGTAATTTGCACTGTGTGTAACGTAATGGATGTCTTTACAGGAAAGCCGTCTTCTGATGTTCCATGATTAAGTCATTCTTTTTAAATATGCAAAAAAAAATTTGGCTACAGCATTTGAGAAGAAATGAGCCGTCCATAGGCTCCTCTCTCACACATTCATCTGTGAAATCATATGTGTCTGATGAGAAGATCTGAGGCCTGAGGTCTCGGTACAGCGCTGACCGTTGGCTCCCGCGCTCCTCAGCGGAAACAGTTACCTTATCAGTTAATAACCAGGGGCTCGTTCCAGGTACGGACCCCTGTGCCGAGGGAAATGACTGTGAGCACATTTGCGTCAGCAGCGGCTCCTCCTTTTACTGCAGGTGTCGAGAGGGATACGTTTTGAAGGAGGACAAGAAATCATGCGTCCTCAAACGTAAGAGTCTGATGTTGGCCAACGGAGTTACTTTTAGGAAACCTGCTTCCCTACGTACCGCGCCGCTCGCTTTCCGCACATTCGGTTGTCATGACGCCCAACGTCATACAAAACTGCATGGTACATGATACATATAGAAAACAAGCTGCACTATATATAACATCAAAAATGATGTGGATTTACTTTTAAATTATTAACATGCTAGCTGAACCGCAGCGTAGCATACGGAGCATAATTGAGGCCTTTCCCAGTACGATGTTGCCGAAAGTCAGTGTAGCTGTATGCCAACGAATAATGCGTCTCCAAAAGTATCCCAAACAAAGGTTATGCTATGTTGTGCGTTTGGTCAGTTTTTGGGCCTCTGTTGTGCGATGGTTCAGCAGGTAAAAAAGGGTGTGGGGCTCCGTCATGTGTATCCCATGGTTCAGCAGGTAAAAAGGGGGGTGGGGCTCCGTCGTACATATCCCATGGTTCGGCAGGGAAAAAGAGGGTGGGGCTTCGTCTTGCGTATCCTGATGGTTCGGCAGGTAAAAAAGGAGGTGGGGCTCCGTCGTACATATCCCATGGTTCGGCAGGGAAAAGGGGGTGGGGCTTCATCGTGTGTATCCCCATGGTTCATAAGGGAAAAAGGGGTGGGGCTTTGTCATGCGTATCCCAGGGTTCAGCAGGGAAAAAGTGAGATGTGGCTCCATCATGTGCATCCCATGGTTTGGCAGGGGAAAAGGGGGGGGGGGCAGGAGTTCATGATCCGTATTCCATGGTTTGGCAGGTTGGCAGGGAAAAAGGGGGGTGGGGCTCCGTCCTGTTTACGGGGAACGTTATGGTCTTTGTTCTGTTAGAGTGACGTCATATTGCTCTCCACAGAGTTGAGACAGGAAGTCCAACAATCTTATAAAGGTCTGAGTGTGAGGTGTCCACATATTTTTGGGTGTATAGTGCAGTTTAACGTTGTATGTTGTTTGATCCGGTTATTCCGAATCCAGATAGATCAGGAGAACTGATCTATCCCGTACTGTGGAACCACCATGTGGTCAGAACCTGCAACGTTGCCATGATGTTACACAAATGCAGTTCGCTCTGATGTCACAGTCCTGATGTGCTTTTATAAACATCTGCCTCTAATAAATACGCAGACAGATGATTTATCAGTGCCCTGTGTACTGCCAGCTTTTCGCCATCGCACTGTTCTGATCCTCTGAGGTTCACGACAACCATGTGATATTTTGTGATAGTTGTGGGTTTTCCTGTGGTATAGATAGTTGCGCTGGTGTCTGGGGTTTTGCGTCCACTGTTTCCAGGATAGGCTCCGGACCCACGGTCACGGTCAACAGGCTGAAGCAATGAGTGAAACATGAATGTTTTCTTTTCTGACCTTCGTCAGTGATACGTTGTCTGTACAGTATTTAAACATCTTCACACCTCACTCCACATGTAGACCCCTGCAAGCTGGGACACAACTGTCAGCACATCTGTGTTGGAAACGACACCTCGTATTTCTGCAAGTGTCGTCCGGGATACGTCTTGAAAAAGGACGAGCGAAGCTGCTCCATCAGCGGCAGAGGTACGAAACCCCGTGGGAGTGACGGAGTGGGACACTTACACACTGACGGCACCAGCGACGCTCACAGCGAGGGTGAAAGTAGTGCCAGTGAGTGAACAACATCTGGAATCCACTGGAAATGGCTCATGTCATTTTACAGTACGCCTGATTCAAAATGCTCTGTGCTAACATCGTATTCTTCAGCTTTATACATCCGATCAGATTTTATTATTTACGAGCCGACAGCGTAGCACACGTCCTGTAATTTCTGCCTCGCCGCCATAAACTCCGGAAGTATTCATGTAGTCAGCGCATTGTTGAGCAGACTGTATAATTATGTGTCCGGGACTAAAGACAAAGTATAGCACGTCCCTGATGGTTTCCCAATGTTAGCAAACGAAGGTTACAGCCGTGCTGCGAGAGCAACCGTTTGGTCGATAACATTCATAATAAAAACAAACGGAAACCTGATGCAGCCATCTGTAGAACACTGAAGGAATTGTTGTTTGATGTGAAGCGTCGGCCATGTTAAGAAACAAAAGGGGGTGGGGCTTCGTTGTGCGTATCCTGTGGTTTAGCAGAGAAAAAGGGGGTGGGGCTTAGTTGTGCATAACCCATGGTTTAGCAGGTGGCAGGTTTAGCTGCGGCCCCCAATCAGACCCATCAGGGCTTAATTCCACTGACCTAAAAAATCCCACAATTCCTGAGGATGTTATAGGTTATAGATTTTAGATCCATGTAGGTTTTCAGCGTGCGGCTCGTTGCAGGTGCGGACGCCTGTGCGCTGGGTCATGACTGTCAGCATGCTTGCGCGAGCAGCGGCTCCTCCTATCAGTGCACGTGCCCCCCAGGCTTCGTGTTGATGGAGGATAAGAAGTCGTGTTTCAAAGCTAGTGATGGCGATGATGATGGTGGTGAAAGCAGTGCGAGTGAGTTCTTCAGGATCATAAACAGTACTGAACTGATCCATACTGTTTATGATCAGTTCTTCAGAATGCATGTCGGGTTTCAGAGGTTCTTAGCGTTCGGGACTCCTGGAGCCTCACTACTAAACTTGTTGCAGGTCTGGACCGGTGTGCGATGGGACACGACTGCGAGCACGTTTGTGTCAGCAGCGACGGTTCCTATCACTGCCGATGCCGGAGGGGCTTTGTCTTAAACGAAGACAAGAAAACTTGTGCACGTAAGATCTTAGAGACAAGGCTATTCAGCTGAGGGTGCAAGATCTGTATGTTCACTCCAAACAGACACCCTGCCATGTTAAAGTGCAAAACATACTTCGAGGAACTGTAGATATGAAGCATACAGAGTTCCTTTTACTGGAACTAAGGGGCCAAGTCCAGCTCCTAAAAATCTACCCCACACCATATTCCCCCTCCACCAAGCTTTACACTTGGCTCAATGCAGTTGGACAAGTACTGTTCTCCTGGCAACCGCCAAAACCAGACTCGTCCATCAGATTGCCAGATGGAGAAGCGCGAATTGTCAGTCCAGCTGCTTTACACCACTGCAGCCGATGCTTTGCATTGCACTTGGTGATGTATGGCTTGGAAGCAGCTGCTGTACCATGGAAACCCATTCCATGAAGCTCTTTGCGCAAAGTTGTTGAGCTAATCTAAAGACCACATGAAGTTTGGAGTTCTGTAGTGATTGACTGCAGAAAGTTGGTGACCTCTTCGCACTATACTCGTCCCCGCTCCGTCTGTTTACGTGGCCTACCACTTGGTGGCTGAGTTGCGGTCGTTCACAAACACTTCTATTTTCTTAGAACCCAGCTGACAGCTGACTGTGGAATATTTACGAGTGAGGAAATATATAAACTCCAAAGCCACCATGGAGTATTCCACTAGTCCTGGATAAGACACACCGACCCACACAGAGCTCTTGGGGTGAATTAGTACAGTGAGTCTTCTGTCCAACACCAGTGTGCATTATTTCCACAGACACACAGATGTTAAAGCTTTAAAAGGAACCTCGGGACGTGGTATGGTGCGTCTCCACTGTTTGGAGTAACGATGTCAGACACTGCGGTCCTCACCAGTCTGAATAGTCTTTCAGTAGATCATTAAAGCATGTGAACAGATTTTGGTTTCCTGTATGTCTCTAATTTAAACATTTGTTCTGAATCAATCTCGTTTTGATTCAGACAAAAGTGTAATGTTGAGAACCAAAAACGTGTTTAAGAAGTGTTACGGGAAATGTTAGTCTCACTGCATTCCTGAGGATCATCCACCACCCTAATAACACCTGCTCTGTCCATGGTACTGATCCTCAGAGAACATACCAAAGGGGACTAACAGAGTGTGTAGAGAAACAGATGGACTACAGAACGGAACTGTAGAACGACAAAATCCATCTTTCTTGTGGGTGGAGCTGATAATAATGAGCAGTATTTTTGCATTTGTCTGATAAACTTTGCTCAACTCTGTGATGAAGAGATGAAGGCGGTGGTGCAGGCGCAGGACCCATGTCTTTGTGAAGCCAGACTGGCGTTTCAGAGACAGACGCAGAGCGCCATTCAGGACCTCGATGCTAAACATATCCTTTTATTGAAATCCGCTGAGATTCCCGTCAGAGTGATGAGAGCGTGATCACTCCTCATGACGGAACATCAGTGCAAAGCTGGACCCTTAACCCCAGTTCCACTAGCCGACGTCACCAGAAGAGTCCAGCAGATGGAAAGACGTCCGGCTCACTAGTGATGCCGACTCGGTGAGTTTCCAATTTCACAATCTTACATAATAAAAGTCTTATGAGTTGAAAATGACACTGCAGAAAGCGATGTTTGCATGAACCTCTGTTCACCACCACAGCAGAATCTTTGGTATCACTCTTCACCAATGTGCACCAAAGTGTGTAATAACATTTCCAAATGATGAATCACAGTATAATTACCCAGGACACGCTGAAGCTGTAAAATAAATTTCCAGTTTATAATAACAATAAACCCACACTGAACCCAGACGTTCACATATCTCAGGGTATTTTTCATCTACTGACTCAAAGAAATCCTTTCCCCCCCTCAGCCTCAGTGACCCAGTATGATTTTACGAGGACATGATGGAGAGAACGGAACCCTCAGACTTCTCTGGACATCACTCGAGGCACAATAGATCTCATAATAACATTAAAGTTCTTTATTTTAGGATGTAGATTACTGTTAGATTAGATGTAGATGGACAGATATATGGGATGTGTATGAATTAAATGCTACTATTTTATTTTAATGTTTTATTATAATCTTAAGTTTGGGTTTCATTTAGTGTTTATAGTTCTTATGGTTCTAAATTGCTCTATTTATCTCTTGTACGGTTTGATGTTGTATTATTAGATTTTGGTGTTTAGTGCAGATTATTTAATGTTGTTGCTGCCTATTAATCATGTAACGTTATTATACTCTAAATTAAATAAGTATTTAGAGACTCATCTCTCACGCTCTCTAGCCCAACACTTCTTTTTTTTTTTAAATAAAATCACCAACTGCCTTCTACACAAAACTCCTCTGAATGAAATGAGCAAAGATGACCACAGACACACTCCAAAATCTCAAAGAAAGCCCAGAACGAGTGAAATGTTAAAGCTCTTAGAGATATAATATGTAAGTGTCCTGTAGGGGTGTTAATACTTGTTTGCAATTTCCACAATTTTTTTTGCATATTTTCAACTTGCAACAACTTGCTGCAGGTGGCGCTACCTCAATATTGTCTTTCAAATTCTTTAATGCTTCCCACAAGCAAGAAAAAAGTGAACCGTTACACACTCACAACGCAGTCTTTTATTTTAAATTTAATGTTGCATCCCATTTTGAACTAATACAGGCTGCGATTTTTTAATAAATTACAATTTTATACGTAGATTTCCACTTTTCCAAACACTGTGATGCTGTTCACATAAACCCACCTCTCTTAAAAATTGCAGGGACATGATACTCCACCACAAACGTGTGTTGCACAGATTTAAATTGTAACCGTATCATGGGGAAATTTAAAGTATCGAAAATAATCAAATCGTTGGCTTGGAGAATTGATATCGAATCGTCATGAAGGCTCCGATTTACACCCCTAGTGTCCTGATACTTTTGTCAGGGACAAAAGTAGTAGTAGTATCTTCTGAAACTAAAAGTCCACTTGTTAAAATAGAAGATGCCAGTTGTGCCGTTCACAGGGATCTGCTGCGAGAGGCTGTGAAACGACCAGCCACAGCAGGAGGAGGAATCCAACCCGCCGGTCTGTCTGATACAGCTGTGCGATGTGCTTAAATCAACACGTCCCGACTCCATGTCTGAGTTCTCCTCTTTGCCTCTTCCAATATTAGGGGACTTGAGCGCTGGGCTCGCCTCCATCTGGAGCCCACTGCTCTGAGGATGTGGAAAGCCTGGCTTCTCCAACATAAATGAATCTGCTCCGTTGCCACGGTGATGACTGATACATACAGTCCTTCTTCAGTCGAGGCTGATTTGAGGTCCTGGTGTTAATTCTGACAGCAAACTTTAAAGTGTTGGGGTCGCAGACGGGCAGATACCTTCCAGAGCTCCTGACGTTCTTTAACCCAGTGCCAGGGATGGCTGACCCCAGATCTGCTCCTCAGCCGTGAGGGATGGAGGTACAGCATGTTCCGTTCACTCAGATCGGTGACCCTCTTAGTGCCCCCACTGGTTCCTTCACCCTCCAAGATTTTGTAGTTCAAGTTCATCTCAAAAGTGTTCAGTGTGCTGGTCCATGGTGTGACCCTCACGTAGACGGGTCACTCATTCACATCAGCGTTATTAAACCATTCATACAGCCCTGAAGGAAGAACATTTTGGGCTACAGAACAATGAACCAGATTAGATGCCATGACTCACAGCTCATTTTTGCCAGTTTCTGAGATGTTCCCTTTAGAAAAATGTTCTGAAGAGAGAAACAGGGTAAGGGTTCAAATATTAGACAGGTGAAAAAAACTTAGAGGAGACTTTCACAGTCTTCACTCAGCTGTGAGACATTCCTGGAATGACGAAGAAGGTGGACGAGGTTACAGACGAAGATCGCGAAAAGGGCAGCACATGGACGTGAACATGACCTTCATCCACGAGGAAGACTACAGAGCGCAAAATAATCTCGCACCTGTAAGACTCGGTGGAAAGGTACCGGAACCATCCAAGGGTTAAAGTTCCAGTTGAAGTTCTGAGAGTTCCCGTAAATCCATAAATATATTCCATCCAAAACAGACCTCACAGATGCTGTCCTAGTTAATCAAACTGAAAACAATCCCATAATCACCCACACACTGGTGTAGGAGGTGTAATGTGTAGGTGTCCAAATACTTATGTCCACATGGTTTCTGATTCTTGCTCACAAAAAAGACCAAAGAAAAATGCAAACACTTTAAAAATGTTTATTATTTTGAATGGTTTTAATACCAGCGTGTGTACAAGAGGAAGAAAATCATGCATCTACTGATGTTCACAACACGAGCGGAGTCTTGTTTACTCAAAAGCGTCGTCTCGGGAGAAATGGTTCCCGCGTGGTCGGCGAGGTGTCGAAAGTATAAACACTAGGATCTACCTACCACAGCACAGCATGATGAACGCCGCGGACATGGCGGATGGATGCGTTTTCACCGTGTGACTATAAAAACAAGATAAAGTGCTAGAACTTCTTTTGCTTAAAACTTGAATTAATGCACAAAATACACGAATGAAGGAGAAAAACAATAAACGCTTCTTTTAACTTAAAGGCGGATTGTCGAGAAGCCAAACCCCCCGTTTCGTGTGGCGCTGGGGTCAGTGGAGCGGGAAAGCGAAGTTACTCACAACTCGTACGCGGGACGTATGAAAACGGGATGGAGGCCCGGAGAGGCGAAAGACGCCGCGTTACGTACCTACGGATTGTCCGCGTCAGCTGGGTAGAGAGGACTTCGTTGCGTGGTGTTCTCAGAAGCACTATTAACTAAACCGGCTCGATGAGGCCCGTACATGACGCACCGCGTGGCGGGAACGCCAGATTCCCCGTAAAACCGCGCCTGTGGCATTTCTATGAAGTTACAAAAATAGATTTGTAAGTGAAGAATCATCACAAGAAATGTTAAAGAGGATTAAAGTCATGCGAATGACAAACATGGTCAAGTCTATGAAATATGCAGAGCTGTGAAGTGATGATTGGGGGGGGGGGAGACATGCCCCCCCTTCTGTTTATACCAAGCGATGGGTGGAATCAATGAATCAAAAGGCTGAGTACAGAGTCTGCAGCGACTTTAATCAGACGGGACTTCAGGCCGGCATGTAGGGAGGAGGCGGCTCCTTGGCGGGCATCGTCATGGCCATTTCATAAGTGGGAAGAATGTACTGTAAACACAACACAGGAAGTTCGGGAAACAAATTATTGGAAGTACATTTGTACTTTATTAAAATCAGCTGCTCATCATGCAGTTATTCAACCGGCCAATCACAACATACAGTCCACTGATCATACACACGTACGTCCATATTCCGTTTTTACATACTTTACTGCAGGGGTTCTCAACGGGTCTCGACCCCGGACCCACGTTCTCGTGGTCATTAAGATGCGACCCGCTTTGAACCAAAATCCACATTTAAATACTCCGGATACGGCTCTGAACATCATAACAAATTTAAAGAGAAGGGGAACCTGTAAATGAATGGTGGTTACCATAGCAACGTGAATGCTGCACTGTCTGACTGTAACCTCTTTTTGTTTTGTGTTGTTTTTTTTTTTTAAGATGAAAGGCGAGTACAAAATCAGATGAAACTTCGGTTTTCAATCCGTCCGGAAACATTCGGTCAAATCTTAAATCGCTAAAAACAGAAAACGCCCATTTCTATTTAAAAAAATGTAAAAACCAGTGAATCTGTTCCAGAGACTCAAAAAAACACAATTCATAGAGAATAAATGTAGAGTTTAATACTGAAAGAACAAATTAATGATATATATACACTATATTTTATATTCTCATATTAAAAATGAATAGAAAAGTGTAATGTAAATAAACGTTTAACAGAACGGCGTTCATCATTCCACATGAATAACTTTTTGACATCTTTTTTATTGTAAGCGCATTAACACCTTTCGCTAAATTACTTTCTTCATTGTTTATTTTTTCACCACAACAGAACGATTCCCTCCTTTAACTCATCGTGTTTCTGCTCTTTTTCTTTGATGGGCTGCGAGTCTGGAAACCTTTTTTGGTCCCATGATGGCACTAAAGGTAAAGTTGACTTCTCAAGGGAAACTTAACGGGGACAATAAGATGTCTCCATGTGACGTAATCACCATTATTTGAGAAATCCTGTTTAATTAGTCCCCTTTGGCATGTTCTCTAATGATGAAGAACTCATTAGCTGTTAGACACAGCGCCCCCGTGAGCCAAGCACATTGACCTTAAATCCACGTCCTTCCCACAATCAGAGAACTTAAATCAGATTGAGTTCAGTGTTTTACTGATAGTTCACCATTTCTGATTGAGAAGATTTTAAAAGACGTAAAGAAACCCAGGACTGACCTGTGGTGGCGTCTCAAAAGCGGGATACACGGCGATCTCCGGCATGTTTCTGTTGTTGATGTACTTGTAGCAGTTCCACACACAGTTGATCAAATACGCCTGCGAGAGCAAATAAACAGCGGCTTTAATTCTGAACAGCACGGCCGCTCTCTGATTAACGTCATTACCGAATCATTCAGCTCATTAATGAAACGTGCAGCATGATCACTAAAAGCCTCTCAGATCAGTGAAGGCTGTTAGAGCTTCAAACTGAGGGAATCAATCACAACCTGATGTTATTCATGTGTGGGTGTCCTTATACTTTTGCAAATTTCATGTGATTTTTTAGAAGAAAATTAAATCTGAATAAAATATTAATTCAGTGAATGTTAGATATTTTATTTAAATTATTTTTTTTTTATTTTTCATGTAATCATAAAAAACAAATAATTCTGTAATAAAGTTGGTATTTGGTTATTTAAAACATTTATTCTTCATCATTTTATTTCAGGGACTAAATGACATACAGGATTATTTGCAATGTTTTTTATATTTAAAAAAAAATGAATCGGCCAAACTTCATATTCAGACAAAGTTATTGAAAGTCAGAAGGCTTTCTACAAGATTTTAATACCTTCAGGAAGATGAGGAGAGCAAAGAAGATGAGCACAAAGAGCAGGAGGCAGCTGGAGTCCAGAGACAGCAGATTGTCTTTATACGGGAAATCCGGCTGAAACACACACACACACACACGATTAACACACACACACACACACACACGATTAACACACACATACACACACACACACACACACACACACACACACACACACACACACACACACGAAGAGGG
>JAOUQT010231103.1:0-17473 GCA_025769995.1 Xyliphius kryptos | reverse complement strand
ATCCCCCCCCCCCCCCCCCCCACCAATCCATCACCAGAACCCAAGCCCCTTGCACACATGATCTATTGGGATGAAGCACTCTATCGTTTCCACTTTCATTTCCGGTACATTTGGATCTTTGGTATGTTCTTTAGTTCTCAACGCATTCCACTGTCTACTAAATACACGTTTTCAACTGAAATATTTCATTCATTTAGATCCAGGATGTTATTTTAGTGTTCCCTTTATTATTTGATAAATATATATATATATAAACTGCTCAAAAAAATAAAGTGAACATTAAAAGAACACATCCTAGATCTAAATGAATACAATATTTACTTAAAAGATATATTCCGTTGAAAATCTTGATTTAGTAGAGAGCGGAATGCATTGACAACAAAATAACATCACAATTATCAAAATGTCAATCTAAATTTATTATCTCATGGAGGTCTGGAGGTTACATTGTGTTGTTTAAGAGTTCCCTTTATTGTTCGGAGAAGTGGATAGATATATATATTAGGGCCGGGACAATACAACCTAACATGACTATTGCGATATATTCAGCACTTCACCTCCATAACGATAAATGGACGATCATTTTAAAACACACACACACACACCCCCCCAAAAATACCAATTGTATAAGGCCAGCATAAATACTTCACGGCCGCATCGATGGTACAATTCCCTTTTGATAGTCACGAGACCACCCTACAGACAGCACACAGCGCAGCCTCTCAAAGAAACGTGAATGTAGCCGAGAAAAAAGGCACAATGAGCTTCATGACGTCGGTTATCGTCATTGATTTGGTTATTGGTCAATTTTCGGAACATCGCACAGATATATATATATATATATATATATATTTTTTTAGCTCACCTGATCCAATACTAACAAATTTTACTTCAAAGATTAAACACACACATACAATCAGTTTTAGTGTTACTGTAGAAATCTTCGTCCTGGCCGCCCACCACAGAGAAATACGTTCCGGGATCCAACAGACCGCCTCTGCACTCGTCAGAAAGGTTGGTGTGCACACGTGATGAATTGTAGCGCGGCGGTGAGGGTTAGCGCGAGGACGAGGTATTAGGATCCACTGCATTCAGAGTCAGTACAGAGTTAGTACACAAGCAAACGCACCGACAACTTCAATCACACGTCACATAAAAGTCCCACTTCGGGCCGATCGGATCCGTTCCGACATTTTGGAGAGCCGTTCTGTCTTGGCTCACGATTTTATCTTTGACGTTCTGTTGGTTTTCCTTCAACAATGTCAGACAGTTTCCACTCGGCACTCTCACAGTGAATCAAAAACGCCGATTGCGGGAGCGCTCCTTTCGGATCGGTGCCCGGATCCACAATTCAACCTACTTCAGATACGGTTCCGCCTCTCCGGGGATCTAGGTTTCAATCCCAATCGGGGCAGCGCTTGCATGTCCTCCCCATGTCCGCGTGGGTTTTCTCCGCGTTCTCCGGTTTCCTCCCACGGTCCAAAACATGCATTCCGCTCAAAATTGCCCCTACGTGTAGGATTACACCAAAAATAACAAACAAACGAAATGTTCTATGGAAACCCGACTGCAGAAACAACGGAACCAAAACGCTTCCAATTCAATGCGCGGCCCCGGTGCCGCACCGAATCCCAACCAAAGCCACTACACAACGCACACTAACACCAATAACACCCTAATCAGCATTTTACATTTTTAGTGACAAACTTTAGAGCATCCTGCACCCCTCCAGTTTTTAACAGCGTGTCGCCGAATGCACGTTGCTATAAAGCGGGCGGGTCTGCTCCCGAAATACGATCGCTCGAGCCGTTTGTCCGGCCGTGAACTCCGCCGAGCGCTTCCCATTCGTATTGATACGCGATACATTATTTTCCTGAGCTTTTTGATAAACCTCGGTAACCTGCCCCCATGTGGCAGTACGTCATTGCTAGATAAACCTAAGAGCAGACTAGGAACTAATTTGCTTTCGAGAAACTTGTTGATTACTTCACAAAGCCATAACACACTCAAGGTTGTATGATGCCACGCCCCCTCGTACCGTATTGCTTCTTTACATTTATATTTACTTCATTACACGTGACAACGCCCGCGTTCTTTCCAAATCCTCGTCCCGGCTTGCAGTTTCACATTCCAGCAGTAACATCACAGCGCGCACACACACACACACGCACGCACGCACGCGCACACACAGGGCATGAACTCACTGAATCTGGGTCTCCAGGCTGACCTGAGGCGCCTGAGTGAGGGATCTGATGAGGTCACAGAAGAGGGGGGAAGAACAAAATAGGACACGGTCACAGACACCGATTGACCCCGACTGTCGGCACGTCCAGTCTTTCTACGCGGCTCGAATGTGACTGGCGGTCTCATCACGCCCTGCCACCGAGACACGGGCGCACAGACACTGAGTTTATTGTCTCGCCTTCGACCGACAGTGAGACAGGAATGAAAACGTAATAGAGTGAGGCGCTTCTGAAAAACACCAACACCCCCCCCCCCACAAAACACACACATTTACAAACATCATGTTAAATTAAAAAATGGCCCCATGTCTTGGTTTGGAGAACCATCATAATCTTTATGTCCCATTATTTGATTGACACCGGGTGGCGTAGCGGTTAGCAAGTTCGCCTCTGGGGATCACTTTACAAATCCCGATCTGGATGGAGTTTCCATGGTCTCGCCAGTTCCCTCCCACGGTCCAAAAACATGGATTCCAGGAAAAATTGACCGCTCTAAATTGCCCCATATAGTCCATGTGTGTAAACTGATCTGCCCGGTGGCCGAAACGTTCTCCCCTGGACATGCATGTAGGAACCACCCTCTCCAGGACGAGGACGGACAGACGGATGATATATTCACGTCCCGATTCTGTCATTATTTACCGACGCCAGACTTAAAAATACAAAAATAAAAACAATTAAAACCGAACGTCCCTTAAACCCGTTCCATGGCTCACCTGTGCTGCGGGGGGGCGGAGCTGCGGTGGGCGCGAAGCCTCCGTTCGACTGGTTGTTGGTCTCTCCAAAGTCGAAGACGGGTTTCGGTTTGGGGACGTACTCTTTCCGCGGACGAGTCTGAGCCTCACAAATCCTAAAGACAGCCGCACACGGAAATCCAAAGTCATTTATTCAAATGCACCGTTAACAACAACAACAACAACCACCACCAATTAATCAGTCTACAACAAGTTTTCATGTTCTCTGAAATCGGTTCAAGTCTCCTTTTCTTTTATACGCAGTGAGGATTAGCGTCACGGTGAGGCGACATTCATCGCCAGAGGGCAGTGAACGAGTCGGACTGTATCTAGGAAACATGGATCGAAGGTAAGAGGGGACGGATCCACAGACTCCTGTAGGTCAGTCAGTGCCTCGTACTGAATGCAGCGGCTAGAGGGAGCCAATGGAGAGAGACACGAGTTCTCTTTGGTCGGTCCAACACGAGTCAGGACCAACTGTAGAGGTCCGATTGTGGAAGATAGGAGCCCGGCAAGCACAGCGTTACAATAGAGCAACAGCCGAGTAGCCTGTCCTGTTAATAAAGCTCCCATTTTCCTGATGTTCTACAGAATGAATCTGCAGGAACGGCCAGTTTTACTGACCCGATCGGAGCGTTTAAGATGAGGGTCAACTGTGAAACAGTCACAGTCACAGAGAGGGTCGGTCTGAGAGACCGTGGAGGTCACGAAGAGGGTTTCTTATTAACACACACTCACCTGTCCTTCAGTTTATCCGAGAGTTCTTCCAGGATCTGCACAGCTTGTTTGTGGTACTGCAGCTGAGCCTCCACCAGAGATGAAATCTGACTGACCTGCTCAATCTGCACACACACACACCATTTTAGGCCCTTATTTCCTAGTCCTGGTACCTACTTCCTTTAAAGTTCTAGAGTTTGGGGGGTAAAGGTCACATGGTCAGGTTTCTGTAGGTTCTGCAATTACAACATGTATGCAATGCATTTTAAATGGAGCCACTTCACATAACATTTTAGTCCCTCATTTTTTAATCTTAGTACCTAGTTCCTTTAAACTAGAGATTTATGGACTACAGTATGGGCAGATTGAGATTCTCGAGTTTGGAGAGTCAAAGTCATGTCGTTGGGTTTCTGTAAGCTCGGAAATTAGCACATGTGGGCGATGCATTTTAAATGGAGCCAGTTCACATAACATCTTAGTCCCTCATTTCTTAGTCCTACTACCTAGTTCCTTTAAAACTCAGATTTAGGGACTACAGTATGGGCAGATTGAGGTTCTAGAGTTTGGAGAGTAAAGGTCATGTGGTTGGGTTTCTGTAAGCTCGGAAATTAGCACATGTAGCCAATGCATTTTCAAAGGAGCCGGTTCACATGACATCTAAGTCCCTCATTTCTTAGTCCTAGTACCTAGTTCCTTCCAAATTCAGATTAATGGTCTACAGTAAATGCAAACAGATTTGGGAAGTAAATGTCATTTGGTCGGAGAAATAGTTTAACGACTTGTTTGATAATCTGATTAGGTATTAGGTTCAGTACATGCAGTCATATATAGAGTTTACAAACTTTTGCTTCCTCCTTGTGTTTTGCGATTATGAATCTGAGCCTCCTCTGGGTTGACAGAGTTGCGGAGGGGACAAACAGCAGAGACTGTTACCGTGTTACAGCAGGGTTACCGAGACTAACTCTAAACTACCCGCAGACCGATTTGAATTTTGAACACATTAAATTGTTTAAATGTGGGATTTTCTTATTTCATTTCATTTATAAATTATATTTAGTTCATAATAAACAAATCCTTTTAAAGCCTAAACCTAACCCGTAGTTCAGATATTTTCAGAAAATATAATCTACTTTTCCTTTTCCTTAAACCAACTTAAAAAAAAAAAATTAACATTAGATTGCATCTCACAAGATTCTGTAATGTACATTAAGTTTAAAAACATATATTGCTGTGTATTTCTGTCAAAGGTCGAATCTCCGCCCCCTTTTCCCATACAAACTTGAAATCAGCCAATCAGAAACAATCCTGCACTCTGCTAAAGGTATCAGTTCACAACTGAACAGAGACTCAGAAACACACACACACACACACACACACACACTTCTGTCATAACTTACTAGACTTACGAGGACCTGCAAAAATATGATCAAACTTCACAATTATGTGAAGTTATTAATTATTATGGTCACTGTAATTGATTTGAAGCCCACCCCAAACATTTCCCAGACTACACTCATTTTTTAAGAGTTTTTAAAAAGGGCCTTTTTCCGGTCTATCATCAGCCGTGGAACCCTCTCATTTTAATAAAGAAAGCCTCGTGCACTCACTATTTTGCACACGGACACGTTTAAGGATAAGACGGTGGAAGCTCTTACGTCAGTCTCCAGCAGGTTGTACATGCTGATCTCCGTCACCTCTTTGGACTCGTGGAACTTCTCCAGGGCCTGTTTCACCTCCTCGTCAGGGATCTTCCCCAAACGCTTCTTTTTGTAGTCGTAGTCCAACCGCCGTCCTTCCAACTTCTTCAGGTGATGCTGCGTCACAGATCAAAGCGCGGGAACTGAGACGCCGCGTACTTTTACATACATCGTCGGACCCCAGAGAACGAGAGCTCCACGTACACGTTCCGCCTCACGGCCAAATAAAAAAACATCTCAAGAACGATGGGGAGTTAGAATTTGGTTTGAAAAACACTGATCGGTTCCCGATTCGGACAAAATGCGCCCACTCGTCATTTTACAAAATGAAAACGGACGGCGGCTAAACGGTCAGCACGTTCTCCTCTCGACAATGGGGATTCCCAGCTTGGATCCCAATGTGGGTGGAGTTCTCACGTCCTCCCCGTGTCAACGTGGGTTTTCCCCGGGTTCTCCGGTTTCCTACACACACTCTGAAATCACAATTCCTGTCCTTAAGATGATCTTCGGCGGCTTGGCGGAGAAACTTTGGAACCGCCGCAACTTCAGGTTCGTATCTTCTCTTAGGAACCAGTTAGTTCCGCTCCCCAAAACCGATCGGCCGAGCCGTCTGTCCAGCCGTGACATCGTCGACGATAACGCAAACCTCCGAGCGCTTCGATATATGACATACCATATGTGAAAAAATAAACTAAAAACCCTTTCTTTATTTTGGCCACTAGTCCGCAGTATTTTTTAAAGAGTACACTACGTCACGTCGTGGAAGAGCAGATCATTAACCATTTTGTTTCCAATCATCACAATCATACATTTATTACACTGTGTTTGTAGACGTTTTATAAAAGCAATACGACGCTCGACGTTGTGTATTACTGGGAATAAATCACGGTAAAGCAGCGTACCTGTACTCCGCTACGCGTCCGGCCTGACGCCACCTCTTTTCTGTGATTTAAACACAATACGCCTTCTAGTGTCTCATCGCTTAACCCCAAGGAGCTCGTAGCTAAATCGGCTCTTTGACCAGAAACTGTAATGAATTCAAATGGTTTAAAGTGATTCCTATTTTAAAATTGGAAGGGGAAGGGCCCTGTGTGTGTGTGTGTGTGTGTCACCTGGATCTCTCTCAGTTCTTTGTCACAGAGGCCCTGCAGCGGGTCGATAAAGTTCTGCTTCACATCGATGTCCAGGGAGTCTTTCACCTCGGCGAGTCTCTTCATGCTCTCTCCCACGTCGATCAGTGCGCCGCCTACGGGCGCAGAGTCAAAAGACAGCCCAATTAGCATTTACCAGTTACGAGCGATCGATACCTTTCATCTGTGACGGTCATCCATTAGCGGGTTACCGGCGCCGCTCCGCGTCACAGACGCGTCGACGACTCCATGACGAATAAAGCTACGTTAACAAATGAGCACCGTTGGTTTTTGGGTGTTCGAGGCGTCACATGACCTCCTTTCCCATCGAAAAAAAAGGAGGCCGAGACCAAAACCGTGGGCGTCACCCGGCCTCCAACGTCTTCCCCTGCCGCGTACCAAAAAGCCACAAACGGTACGGTGATTTCAGCCACCGCTTCCATTTCGTCAGGGTGTATCCAAACTTATGGATTTTACTCACCGAAGTTGGTTTCCTCTCCGAGGTCACGCCCGTATTTGCTCATACACTCTCCCAGCAGCCCTTCTGCCTGGGGGTAACCGGGGCTTTTCACCTGCCCTCGGATCTTAGACATGGTGTTCAACATGGAGAGTTTGGCACGGGATGCTGACACACAGACACACACACACACACACACACACACACACACACACACACACACACACACACACACACAATCAGGTTGTTTAAATAATCACAATATAAAATCACTATGTAAATATATTCCACCCCCCTCCCCCTCCCGTCAGTGTGTACCTGGGTTGGGCTGTAGGTACTCTGAGGTTTTGGAAATCACATCCACGACCGTTTTACTCGTCACATCCACCTTCTGCAAAATGACACAACACACTCAATCGGAACCCTTATTAGCCCTCCTCGGAGGGGGGGGGGGGTGGGGGTACTGCTACATTTCACTCCATTTTTCGTAGGCGTGTGACTTTAGAAACTGTTTGGTAGCGTATGTAGTATTAATACCAGTGTGGGAGGGGCTTACAAAGCCGTTCACATATATAAACTACACTATTGATGTTACCACAGCTGCACCGCAGAGTCTCGGGAACGTAACCCCTGCGATATGTGAGAAACTACGGTACATGCTCCTCGCTTCACAAATGGATTTCTTTCCGTCTGATTTCACAGCTACGGGGCGCGGGATTAAGCGTGCAAATGTTAATTTGCGTAAAAAAAAAAAAACACGTAGGTTTGGTCAAATTAGTGAGAACATATCGGCGCTTTATCTTTGAATGTTTTCTTGTTATCGGCTTCGGTTATCTCCCTCCATTTTTGTTTGATTGGCAAATTTGGCCTCGTTTCAGTCCCGCGCGTTCCTTTAGGCGTATAAGTACCGTCATATCCCGCGAGCGTCAACGCGTTTTGAACCATGCTCCCCATACCGAATGCTTCGGGACGAATACGGTGTACCGTCGCGCGGCAGTTATACAGTTCGCTGGTAGGAGTGTGACCTCTTGGGCGCTCTATGACCCCGGCCTCGGATCTGCTCTTATCCCGCTACCGAGGGGTTAAACTGACAGATAAAACCTGCTGCCTTTAAGAAAAATATACTTTTTAGGTTCAGACACATCACATCCGTAAAACATAGAAATGGAGGGTCATGGAGGGTTTAGGAGAGTTCTGGGTTTAGAGTGAGTGTGTGTGTGTGTGTGTGTGTGTGTGTGTGTGTGTGTGTTGGCAGCTGCTGTGAGTTGCAGTAGCAGGTGTGACTAGCGACACTCCAGACACAGCAGGTTAAATCGAGCTGACATTTCACTCGAAGCCGCACTACAGACCCAACACTTTGAAAGTCTACTGGACCGAAAATTAGAATTCAACTAGAAGTCAAACTTGTTTAAGAGACGGGCCGTTCGCAGAGCTCCGTGTCCGAGCACTTTAATAAAGAGAAGGGAAGGAAAACCCAGTGGAATTAAGTATACGAGTAATACGGATAAGCCCCCCCCCCACCGAGGATCGTGCGATGAAACGTGTTCAAAAAAAAAAAAGGGGTGAGATTCACAAAGAGAGTCCAAGCTTCCAGAAGCACTGCCAGACACTGCGAGACACGGCTCGAGAGTAGAGGTTACACAATCGGCGACTGGTTGCCGTGTCCTCTGCCGTCGCGGTCTCTGAGGTCCGAGGTCGACGCCGCCGTCTACCGGGACCTCATCGGGCGCTTCGTGGAGATGCGCATTTCACTTTCCGACAGGTCCTCCGAAGCTACCCGTAACTTCCGTAAGGACCACGGCACCCCCCTTAACCGGCAGCGAACTCGCCTGACCCGGCGCGCACCGAAAATCCGCGAAGCATCGCGGTTCTCACGTTTGTAATTTTGAGTTGGTCTTCGGTAATATTCCAATTTGGTGAGATACCAAATTTGGGACTCTCCTTCGTCGTACATCGTCGAAAGGAAAAGAGAAAGACACTCTGAGTATCGTATACAAGTTTGACTTTCTGAATGGAAATCCACTTTTCCGTTTTGTACCGTATAGTATCCATGCGGTCACATTCTCGTGCGAATTAATCAGAAGGTAAGGTAAGCGCGCGATACGGCGTCGCGGTGCCTCGTCGACCCAGACGTGACGACGGAGGGCTCGCGAGTTCGTTCGGCGAGATCGTACTGTAGGTTCTCGGGAAGATCGGTGTGGGCGAGGGCTTTGGTGTTTACGGTTACGGATCGACACTTCCACTTTAAAGACTGAAACACGTCCCACTTAAAAGTGATATACATATGAAACCTTCTGAACCGGATCCCGATTAATCAGAGTATTTTTAACCAAATAAAAAAACAGGACCGCGACATGTTCTCACTCTCTCCAGTTCTTTGAATTCTTCGTCCAGTTTGGTTCCTTCTGCTCCACCGACCTTCTCGCTCACCATCTGCACACACAAACAAAATGTGACACAGTGATAAGTGATACGGCCGAGCGCCACCGGGTGAAACACGCGGTGCGTCTCCTTGGGCTCGGCAAGAGACCACGACCAAAAAAAAAGATTACCATCAAATAAACATGACACCCATGTTTTCTCGTAGAACCCAGCAGAACCCCACAGCCGTTTTCTCGTCTTTTCGGCACGTTCTCATGGCCATCAAGTCGCGACCCACTTTTATACAACTCAAAACCAACAAATTTATTTTAAACTACTTTTTGCCATTTCAATCAATATGTATCCAGTTCGTTTCTTCCACGGCGTGGGCCATAAGTACGGATACACCCCGATCCTTACCGTTTGGGGCATATTAGTACATGGGGGGAGGGGGAAAACGTTCGAGGCCGGGTGACGCCCATCTGCGAAGCGATTCTCTTCTCCTGCTCTAGACAAACCAACAGCACCACAGAAGAAATGCTACCACAGACCTTCTGATCTTCTAGGAGAACACCACGCCTCACTCAAGAGTGGGAGAAGAGAGGGGCAGCACAAATTTGATTTCAGTTCCAGATCTCGAATCCACGACGTGTGCTTCACGTGACTCTGTGTGGCGTGAATGCTGACTGTGGATTTTGCAGAAATTCCGGAGAGGAAAGACCGGTGGCACGGCGCCCGAGCGCTGTATTAAATCACCAGCTGTTTCTCGCTCCATGATCTCATTTCCATAACCTTCACAGACGCGGCCCGGAGCCTCGGTACACGCTGGAGGATTTGGCCGCGCGTCGCCTTTTCCACCGCAAACGATACCCGACCTTCTTTACGCGGCGCTTTCGCGACACGACCCTAAACGCTCTTTACACAAACGCTGCGATTTGGTATTATTTTATAAATAGTCCTTCTACTTTCAAATCTACACACAACGCCGCTCAAAAGTTTAGGATCGCTTGCAAATTTGCCTCTTTTTCAAAGAAAAGCACAGTCATGTGTTTTTCTTTCTTCACAAACAATATTGTCTGTTTCACAATTCATTTAAGTATCACTCAAATTAAACCCTACACTAACAAGTGAACATAAAAGGGAGCACAACATTCTGGGTCAGTTCCGTATCTGAAGCATCAGCGTTTGTCAGTTTGCTTAAAGACTCAAAATGTCCAGAAAGAACCGACCTTCTTTAGACGGCCATCGGTCCGTCGTCATGTCAAAACAGGAAGGCCACTCGATGTGAGATGTTGCCAAGACACTGAATATCTTACCGTGCTGTTAACGACTCACTTCAAAGAGCGACACACACTGGCTCGGACAAGGACAAAAAAAGGAGTGGAAGGCCCCGATGCACAACTGTGCAAGAACACAATTATCTTAGAGTGTGCAGTTTGAGAGAGAGAGAGAGAGAGAGACACCTAACTGGCCGTCACCCGAAAGCTGCACTGAATGGAGGCAAAATTCATATACATGACAAATCATAAACGAGACCGGCGTCGGGGCGGCATGGTCGCTTAGTGGTCAGCATGCACGCCTCTTACCGCTAAGGATCCCGGTTCTGGGTGGAGTTTCCATGTCCCGCCTGTGTCCGCGTGGGTATCCCCGGACAATTGACCGCTCCAAATGGCTTAAATGGAAAAACTAATCAGCTCGATAAAAGTGGGTCGCGTCTCAACGACCGGGAGAACGTGTGGCTCCCGGGCCGAGACCCGTCGAGAACCGATGACACGGTGGATCTTTGTATCGTTTCATTTCCATTTCAAATGCAAACCCACACATCCCATAGGAAGCGTACAGACTGTAAAGAAAAACCGGGGCGTTCTTCTCGAACCCACACGGACAACAGACCAAGCGCACACAGAGTGTCCACAGACTGAACACAGGACCTTCACGCTGGGACCTCACACCCTGCGTCAGAGATACGTTCAGAGAACGAATCGTTCAAAACGACACGCGACCGAAAGCTTGCATCTGATCGGCCGAGCGCTTCACATGCATATCGATGCGTGATGCGCAGTAAGTTCATTTCCCAATGTTTCTTATGAGCTGCGTTTTGTGATTTGCCCACTAGACGGCAGTATACGATCGTTTGACGAACCGATAATTAACCATTTTGCTTTTAATAAATGCATTTGTGAATCAAACCCTATTTATGGATCATACGTGCGTTTGTAAACAATATTTAATAGCAACCGGCGAAGTAGCCGCGCCGCGCTACGGTGGAGAACTCGAATGTTTTCATAGCTTATAGATTTAAATTAAGGTATTATTATAGAGGGAGGTTTGGGCCGATTACACATCAGGAATGAACATGTGGAATGTATACAGTGTGAGTTGTGACCACGGCGTCCACGCGCTCGCTTTCTTACGGGAATTTATCTGATGGTTTTTCAAGGACACCGTAAGGAATGACGGCGCGGCAGGTGTCGCGTTGGATGGGACGGAATAAAGCGAGAACCCGTTTTCCCAACGACACGGAACCACGACGCCAAGATTCAGCCTCGTAGCTACTCGGGAAGTGGGCGAATTAGTGCCGAGTCAGTGAGGGCGTTGGCGTTTACAGTATCTGTAAGGCACTTGAGGTTGTGTATTATTATGAATACATCCCGGGATCAAGGTGTAACTGCACTCCGCTGCGCGTCGGGCCTAACGACACCTCTTTACCACGAATGAGAGCTCTCGTAACCGATCAAGGTTTTTTTTTGGGTGTATTTTGGACGCAGCACGTGGTTAGGATTAACCTGAACCGAATGAATCGCAGACCGTGCACATCCTCCTGCGTGGGTGAACCTTGTTTACACTCCCTTTTCCCTTTTCCTCTCTTTCCTAGCCGCCGGGCCTTTTTCGCCATAGTCAGCACTTTTAAACCTCACAGTTTTTCATCCGCCCCCGAACCCCAGCCTCCTCTCCTTCGGGACGCTTCGGCCAAAGTCACATTAAGCACGGCGCTCCGTTTCTAACTCGACCCCGACGATTCGGTCGCCATTTCGGGATAAAAACAAAAATGATGGAAGAGGACCGAGCGTGAGTTTCACCTCCCCGCGTGTGCCGCCAGACCCGTCGCCGAGCTCTCGTTTGGGGCCGCGGTGGTGCCGCACGTTTTACAGGCCACGTCAGCCGAACGCTAATTTCAAACACATGTTCGTTTCCACACGGTGCAGAAAGGAGAAGACGTCGCGCGGTGATCGCAAAGAACGGGAGTTTGCAAACGTGTCTGCACTGTAGGCACGGAAACGAGACGACCCACTCGCTCGGATGACAAGACACGGGAATCCCATCAGAATAATAAAGAAATGTGGGGGGAGGGGAGGGGGAGACTGGTTGCTTTCCAGCCTCTGGATTGGCGCGATACGCGAGAACATACTCAGTAACTATACTAACAAATAACATGGCCTCTGTTTCTGACAAGACCTGGACATTTCTTTTTAATAAAGTGCGCACACATCACACCATCGTGGACCCCACCCCACCCCCTCAAAAATCTGAGAGGTCATGGATTTGCGACGCGGGATGCTTGGCCTCCACTCTGTCTGTTCGCCAATCGCTATGCGCCAAGCATCCCGCGTCTTCCCCCCCCCACTGTACCCGTGTGCCAATCGCTATACGCCAAGCACGCTTCACATTTGTATCAGTGCGTCATCTACACCACATTGTTTTTATAAAGATTGTTCTATAATTTTGCCACCAGAGGGCAAGATTAGAAAGCGGTATCCTGTTATTCCGCGTTCAGCGTTTACTTTGAGCTCACCGATGTTTACTTTCACTTTCACTCGGGGGTTTTGATGACTTCCAGACCGTCTTACCCTCAAATCCAAGACACAGGATGCTTGGCGTATAGCGATTGGCAGGACATGGGACGCTTGGCATATAGCGATTGGCGCACGGGTAGATTGGAGGAGTCGGCTAGCGTGAAGCTAACGCTGTAAGGCACGCCACAGTTTAATGAAGACAGAATCTCACCGAATCAGCAAATCGATGACATCATTAAAACGTGTCATAAACATGCTCGCCAGGCGGGCGCAGAACGGGCGAGCCAGCCACTTTATACACTTCATATAAATTTACACTATTTGTGATTTTGGGCGAACTGGACATAAGGACACGACTGGATCCTTGTCCCGAAACAGATGAGGTGCGGGAGGCGCGCCGGAGATTCGGAATAAACAAACCGGAGCGTGAAGTCCATATTAAACGCTGCTTATCCTCGCGATATCGGGCGGTACTGATGATGGAACGCTCGCAGTGCGGAGTGACAGCCAAACACACGCACGCACACACACACACACACACACACACACACACACACACACACACACACACACACACACTGCCTCTTTGGCCCAAAGCCACTCAGAATGGGAGACCATTTTGTCCGGCTGTAACTCGCCGCTTCCTTTCTGCTGGATGAGTTTGTCTCTCGGTCTCCCGTTGGGGGGCCGGGGGGAAGGGGGGGCTGGTAACAATCCTGACAGGAAGTTGGGAAACAGTGAGATAGCTGAACTATTCGTTAACATTCGGTTGCCCCCCAGCCCTCGACTTTTCCTGAATCCAGATTCCCGCGCCGATGCCAACGTGGACACATCAGCAGAGTTCGGTCCGGGAATTTCACACACCTGGATCTAATCCGCCGTTCCACCCCCCTCTCCCCCCCGCTGCGGTTTATGTACCATTCTGAGACACATCTCAAAACCCCACAGGCCTCTCTCTCTCCCTCTCTCTCTCTCATGAATCCACACAACATGTGGGCAGCGTAGGAGAACGATAAACCACATTCCGAGGTTCTAAGGGTCTCGGACAGACCCCCGAAATATATCATCCCTTCTTATGGAGGTCATGCACATTTTTAGGATTTGATTTTTGAGCAGCAAACCTCAGACGGTCCTCACCGGAGGAGTCCAAAAGCGACCGGACACACCCAGAAAGAATGCGCCCTCACGGCGAGTGTTTTTCATAACCGTGCGAGAGCGGGCGTCCGAACCGAACCTCACCCGAGACAAACCGGACCGGCAGAGGCGCGAGGAAACTTTGACGGCTCTGGGGTTAGGTGGACTCGGCGCCTTCTGACAGACCCGCGCATTCCGGAGCGGAGCGTAAACCTTACAGCTCGGCATTTCCGAGCCAGTCTACCGCCAGTTTCCAGCTAACGTGGCATGTGCCACATTTAAAATCCTGCCGCATGTCCCATGAGTCTGAAAATGAAAGCGGCGGCATTTTTAAACACACATCCCGACTGCAAAGTTCTGCAAACACAGAACACACTCTACACATCCAACAGCACTTATTTAAGTTACGCTCCTGAAATCCGATCGGCCGAGCCGTCTGTCCAGCCGTGACATAGGTGACACACGGCTCCGGACGCGTCACGTTCGCATCCATGTGTGATATACGGCACATTATTCCCCCATGTTATTTATAAACTGCTTCGAAATTTGGCCACAAGATGGCGGCATTACAAAGTTCGAGGAACCAGAATCCTATATCTCGGCGATCGGCGTTCACTTTAAAAATCTCCAGAAGAGCAGATTATTAACTAGTTTGCTTTCAAAAAACGCATTTATGAATCAAACATCATTTTTGTTATTTTTTAAATACTGTGTAAGTTTTTTTTTCCAGAAAAGCAATGACACTCGAAGTTGTTGCTAATCTATAAATCTCGAAACTTTTTGCAAACGCTCGGTAAACACTGAACCCACTAAGAACCTAACAACCTACAGCAAACCTAAAACTAAACAAGAAGATAAACATTTTTTGTGTCAAGTTAGCGACTCGACATCATGCGATTTGTAGAAACATTGTTACACAAACTTTTTGTTTCGATTTTTAAAGTTCCACACACCGCATCTGAAAACTCTGCATTTTGATTGGATCTCAAAGTTTCACACGTTTCCACACAGTCTGCAGAATCCCTCCAACATCTGCACCGTGAAACAACAACAGCTTTACAATTACAAACAATTACAAATAGCACCGTAGAAACAAACACACAACAAAAAAAGTTCTCTCCTCATCAAGTGTTTTACTTCTCTGGCTTATCGCTGACTCATACATTAATAAAAGAATCACTAAAACATCACGATGATAAACCAATACGATTTTAAAGCACATTTTCATAAAACAATTTAAAAACATCCAAACCGGCAACGCTATGACACAAACAAACATTAGAGTTTCAGATCCGGCAAGCCGACACCCCAAAAACTTTCATGCAATTGATGTCTGACGTGTTTTAAAAGAATTCTCGTGTTCATTTTGTACCAAAATACCTGGAAACCAATCAGATCTTCTGAACGACCGACATAATTATCAGAACCCCGGTTAAGGTCTGGGGTCTGAGAGAGCCATGAGAGCAGCTTGATTTTGTGCCATGTGAGTTTTGGATTAGACGTGGTCATATATTTAGGGTCACCATATTGCTGAAGGACCCGGTGACGACCCGTCTTCGGCTGAAACCAACCGGACACTCCAAAACAAAACGGACACCTCGAGACAAACCGGACAACCTGAAACCAACCAGACACCCCCAAAAAAATTCAGACACCATGACACCAACCGGACACCTTCAAACCAACCGAACGCTCAAAGACAAATCGGACACCCTGAAACTAACTGGACACCCCGAAAAAAATCAGACACGCTGGGACCAACTGGACACTTCAAGACAAATGAGACACCCCCAAAAAAAACTCAGACCCTGAAACCATTCAGACACCACGAAACAAATCGGACACTCTGAAACCAACCACACACCCCGAGACCAACCGGACACTTCAAGACAAATCGGACACTCCGAGACCAACCGGACACCTTGAAACTAACCGGACACTTCAAGACAAATCGGACAACCTTGAAACCAACCGGACACTTCAAGACCAACCGGGCACCTTGAAACCAACCGGACACTTCAAGACCAACCGGACACATTGAAACCAACCGGACACCCCAAGACCAACCGGACACCTTGAAACCAACCGGACACCCCAAGACCAACCGGACACCTTGAAACCAACCGGACACTTCAAGACCAACCGGACACCTTGAAACCAACCGGACACCCTGAGACAAACCGGACACCTTGAAACCAACCGGACACCCTGAGACAAACCGGACACCCCGAGATAAATCCACCTTTAAATAACTCATGCAATTTATGTCTAAAAAGTTGTTATCAGAAAAGTCTACAATAAAAGTCTTTTGGCAGCCATCTTTCCAAAATAGTTGGAAATCAAACAGATCTTTAAATTCAGAACTTTTGGAGGACTTCAGTGTAATTGCACAAAGCTCCATCCGGGAAACTAAATGGCTGTTATCACTGCTAATAAACCAAATCCACAAGTTCAAACAAAAACCCCAAACTGGGAACAAATAAATATAGAATCATTTTCAGATTCTCTTTAGTTTCAGCTCTGAGAACCTGACCACAGCAAAATGAGTAACTCTTTTAAAGTCGGAATGGGCTCGTAACGGGATTTCGGGGTAAACTTTACGTGTTTGTTGGAACAGCTCGGTAAAGTCGCTCGGCATTCAGAAAAAAAGTACAAGTTAGAGTGCAAACCTGGCTGGCTTTATAAAACTGCTTCTTCAGTCCTGCGACAGACATGTTCGCTTCGGTTCGGTTCTTTAATCCTCTGTGGAGGGAATCTGGAGCAAAAAGGGAGCGTTAACGAGAGAACCAGAACCGGGTCCACATCAAAGCTTTTCAGCGTCCGGCGTCTCCCAGCGGCGCGGCTTGACCTCGACACTCCGCGTTCCCCTAAAAAACGGGTTTCTGATCAGATGAAGGAGAAAAAACAGCGTTTTACCGACAAAAACCGAAAAAAAACAACAAGCGGGCAAAAAACCATGAGCTAGCGGTACAGCCTGAGACACACTGCGCATGCGCAGAACACACACACACACACACACACACACACACTCACACACACAATCTCTCTCTCTCTCACACACACACACACACAAAGTCTGAGCCATGCCAATGGTCACAATGGCGACCTCTAGAGGCGGGTGGAGGGAGCACGTCCTCTGAATGCCAAAGGTGGAAAATGTGCATTCGTTCGTTATCTTCAGCTTAATCCTCATATGTTGCAATGTT
>JAOUQT010231004.1:0-16747 GCA_025769995.1 Xyliphius kryptos | reverse complement strand
GGGCAGATACACACTGGACAGGGCGCCAATCTATCGCCGGACACACACGCACTCAGACAATTTAGTCACCAATTCATATTTGGAAACCGTAGAACCCAGCGGAAACCAAAATGGACATGGGGAGAAGATGGAAACTCCATCCAAATCAGGATTCAAACCTGGATCCCCAACGCCAAGAGAGTCAGCTTGAATGATATAACAAGAATCCCAGGTTATAGTGCTTTAGTTTGGGTTTCTACCCCACTGCACCTGCTGAACCACACCAAACCCACTGAGGCGTAACCCTGATCAGACCGTGTCACATCATTTCCTTCAGTTGATCAGAGAAAGCTGCTATTACGTTTGACCGTTCTACGTTCCCCGTCAGAGATCAGCTGAGGTCACTTCTGCAGTCACACGACATGCTCCCATCACTCATCATTCTTGCATTTTATATACACACAGGTCTATATTCCCCACCACATACATTAAATATGATATGTGTGTAAATGTGAGCAGTAATGATTTGTGCTTCACGCAGGGCTCTGCAATGACGACGGCGTTTTCCAGAAACCCAGCGTTCTCTCAGGTTTTCTCAAAAGTACTGTGGAAATGTTCTGCACCCACAATAAGGACATCACCTACAGACAGATGTACTGGTTCAAGCAGCTTCCAGGAGAAGGCATGACCCGCATCGTCTTGGCAATCGTTGGCAGTGAACCGGACTACGGGGATTTCAGTAAAGATAAATACAAGGCCGTTTTGAGCGTTCCTCAAAATGGCTCGTTAATCATGCAGAACTTGGATCCAGCAGATCAGGCGATGTATTTTTGTGCCGTCAGTCAACACCGTGATCCAAAAGCATTAGAGGCCTGAACAAATATCTTTAAAAGCCCTATAAATCACACGTGGTTCTTAATATGCACTGCAGGTGGCACCGGAGCGTTACTGAGGTGTTTAAGGTTATTTGAGGTAAAATTTATTATGTTTTATGGGAGTTTTTAGTCAAGAGATTTCCATTAAAGCTTAAATTCAGCAACAATATGAATAAATCCATATGGGTCATCTTTTTTTTTATTATTGGTTATTTTTATTATTATTTAATGTTTGTGTTGTACTAGCGGAACACCTGTGCTACACTATAGGGAGAACATGATAATGTGAAAGTTGAAAGGCAATTGTTTTTAAATGAGTGATGGCTTTGGAGTTTATATAAAGTACAGGCCAAAGGTTTGGACACGCCTTCTCATTTAATGCGTTTTCTGCATTTTCACGACTATTTAGATTTTAGATTCACACTGAAGGTATCAAATCTATGAATGAACACATGAGGAGTTGTGTACTTAATAAAAAAAGGTCAAATAACCGAAAACATGTTTTATATTCTAGTTTCTTCAAAATAGCCCCCTTTGTTCTGATTACTGCTTTGCACTCTGTTGGCATTCTAAACCATTTCAGGTGACAATCTCTTGAAGCTCATTGAGAATCCAGGTTCGAATCCGGATCTGGGTGGAGTTTCCATCTTCTTCCCATGTCCATTTGGGTTTCCTCTGGGTTCTCCGGTTTCCTCCCACAGTCTAAAAAACATGGATTCAAGGTGAATTGGTGACTGAGTGCGTATGTGTCCGGCAATACATTGGCGCCCTGTCCCATGTGTATCTGCCCAGCACTCGAAACGTTACGTTCTCCCCCCTCCTTATGACCCGTGTAGAGGATAAAATGGAAGATAATGCGATGAGATGAGCCAAATAATCCATCAGAAGCTTTTAGAATTCAAAGTAACATTTGTATATATACACACATTTCCATAGATTTTTGACTTTGGTTTTACTTTTAATTTCTGACTGGTGGATCAGACGGTACAGTTTTTTACACAAAACGCATTGAATGAGAAGGTGGGTCCAAACTTTTGGCCTGTAATGTATGTAAAATTTGCTGTAGCCAATTTTTGTTACAATGCAGCTTTACCACTTTTGTGTTCTTCCTTAAAGAAGCAGGACCAAAAATTGACCGAACATCCAAGTCTGTGTACTTACAAGCCTGTAAGTGCACACTACTAAGCTCAACCTCCTGCATCACATGACCCTTTCAGATGTATCCTAAAGATCACAGACCCCAAATCAAACGCAGAGCAACCAGCGGGATTTAAATAATAAGGCATTTTACAACAACAAATATACAACCATGACTCAAGCAAACCTTTTAGGCGTTCTGACACTATTCAGTATTATAGGTATTATTACAAATTCAACTGAATTCAAATCATTTTTATTGTTTTTTTTATCTGTATGTTATGTACATATTGTTTTTCCTCACAGCTTCGGCAATCTCTCTTATTGTCCATCAGTCACCAACAAATCTACTGAGGACCTCAGACGCAAAAGAGGCAAAACTCACCTGCAAACATGGAGATAACGTTTATGATTATATGTTCTGGTATCAACAAAAGAGTCTTGGTGGAACCTTGGAGCTCATTGGTCGGCTGAATACTGACCGACCTTCACCTGAGGAGAAGTTTAAAGACAGATTTACCCTCAGTGGACATTCTCACAGGGACGCGGTTCTGCTGATCTCTAAAATAGAAGCTGCAGACACGGCGGTGTATTTCTGTGCTGCGAGTCTGCACACTTATGCATCTTCCTTCACTGTTGAACAAAAACCCTCAGGCCACCTGCTAATTAGATCTGTTTTTTATTATTATTATTATTATGAGACTATGACAGAAAGTGTAATGATGAAAGCTTAATGTAGTATTAATTATATTAGAGATTAAAAATTCTTAAAGAATTAACTACCACAATAAATAAAAAAAATGAATCAATAAATCAAATGACTGTATATTTATTAAATATATGTTATAGTGGGGATGGCACAGTGGCTTAGTGGTTAGCATGTTCGCCTCCCAGCGCTGGGGGTTCTCGGTTCGAGTCCGATCTGGGTGGAGTTTCCATGTCCTCCCCCTGTCCGTGTGGGTTTCCTCTGGGTTCTCCGGTTTCCTCCCACATTCCAAAAACATGGATTCCAGGTAAATTGAATGCTCTAAATTGCTCCGTATTGTGTGTGGATGAGTGAGTGAGTGAGTGTGTACCCAGCGATGGATTGGCACCCTGTCTTAGGTGTATCTGCCCAGCACCCGAGATGTTCTCCCCTGGATGGGCATGGGGAACCCCATCGCCACCGAATAAGCGGAAGATAATGGATAAATGGCTTGCTGTACTTACACACAGAGCAGTGTGTCCTCCACATGTAACACATCCATGCAGTGAAACACAAACATACACACACTGGTCAATAAGAACACGTGCCCAGAGCGGTGGCCCTGTATACGATGCCCAGGGAGCACTTGGGGCTGGGTGCTTTGCTCAAGGGCACTTCAGCCGTAGTACCTGGTGGGACCGGGAATCGAACCGGGAACCTTCTGCTCACAAAGCTGGTGCCTTATAAACAAACCGACAACAGCGCCGATTATTATTTTATTATGTAACCATCATCTGTCGCTGAGAGGCGAATGTGCACCCATCTTTAATAATAATAAACATTTATATGATCTATAATTATTTTGGTGTTGTGTACATGTGATAATTGTGTGTAGTGTCAGTTCTGTTGGTGTTGTGTGTTTGTGTGAAAGTCCACTTTAGATGAACGGGTTTCAGCTCATTCCTGCATTATTTTTAGGTCTTTGAGTGACAGGTTCCCGTTCGGCAAATCCAGTCCTGAAGGTCGGTGATGTAATGAATGCATCTTTTGTGCTCCCATTAGCCACCCGAATTCCTCCGCACTGACAGTATGGGTACGGACTGTTGGCCAATATCACCGTCGCTGACTTTACCCCTCAGGCCAATTAGCTCACTCAGCACAAGCTCACAAATATTGGTGGTGCGGCTCTCGTTTCACGGCTCAGTAGCCGACACGTCTGTAAATCTGTCTCGAGAGCCATGTGATTTCATCTGATAAGGGGCAAAATGAGGGTAAAAGCCCCCCGATGCTCAAATAGCGCTAGGCACTTGGCCGCCGCTGGTATTTGTGTTGTAACCGTAGATTCTCATATTGAAAATTCACGTCTTTGTTAACGGAGCTAGAACCATGTGTGTTAATATAAAGTCGCCCACTTCAGAGCCATTAAATACGTCTTTACTCTTCTGGGAAGGCTTTTTACGCGATGTCGGGGTGTGTTCCAGCTAAACGCGGGCTGATGATGTTGGACACCGATGCTTGGGTCACCGTAGGAGTCCTGATTCATGTCTGTTGTTCAGTTTGCTCAAACCCAGGGCTCTGAGCAGGTCACTCCGAACTGTATTTTTGGAGCCCAAACCTGTAAAAATATCAAACTTATATAAGATACTAGCGGATTAGCCGTGCCGCGCTCCGGTGGAGAACTTGATAACAACGTGAAAGTTGTGGCGATTAAAAATCTTAAATGAACTTGTGGAATGGATATAGTGGGAGTTGGGACTACAGCGTCCACACGCTTGCTTTTTTTACGGGAATTTATCTGTAGGTTTTCCAAGGACGCGAAACGGAATGACCGAGCCAAGTTTTCGATTTGTTGGAACTCGCCATGCGCCAATCCGTCTGAGGGGTTGCATTCGATGGCGATAGTGAACGAACGATTAAACGTAGCAAAGCAGGAATCTGTAGTTTTTTTTGAGGACATGGCAGGTAATCACGATGCCAAGTTTTAGCCTTGCAGGTACTTGGGAAGACCATGGAGGGGTCTTGCATTCGTTGGCGATATCAAACAAGTTATCAAATTTAGGGAAGTGAGAAGCAGTTAAATTTTCCAAGGACACCATACGGAATTGGAAAGCGGGAACCTCTAGGTTTTTTTAAGGACATGACGGGTAATCACGATGCCAAGTGTTAGCCTTGTAGGTGCTCGCCAAGATCCCAATCCATTTGAGGGGTTGCGTTCCATGGTGATAGCGAACGATCAATCTAATGTAGGAAAGTGAGAACCCAAGGACATGGTAGGTAACTCGGGAAGACCCCAATCCACATAAGGGGTTTCGTTTTATGGCGATAACGACCAAACGTAGGAAAGCGGGAACCTTGTAGGTACTTGGGAAGACCCCAATGTGACCCTGGAGAGGTCTTGCATTCGATGGCGATCTTGAATGAATCATCGAATTTAGGAAAGTGACAAGCAGTAACATTTTCCAAGGACACCATAAGGAATGACGGAGCCAAGGATCAGCCTTGTAGGTACTCAAGACCCCAATCCATCTGAGGGGTTTCGTTCGATGGCGATAGCAAACAAACGATCGAATGTAGAAAAGCAAGAATCTGTAGGTTTTTTCAAGGACATGATGGATAATCACGATGCCAAGTTTCAGTCTTGTAAGTACTTGGGAAGACCCCAATGTGACACTGGAGGGGTCTTGCATTTGAGGGCGATCTTAAACAAATTATCAAATTTAGGAAAGTGACAAGCGGTGAAATTTTCCAAGGACATGATAAGAAATGAGGGAGCCAAGGATCAGCCTTGTAGGTATTCACCAAGACCCCAGTCCATCTGAGGTGTTACGTTTGATAGCGATAGCAAACGAACGATCAAACATAGGAAAGCGGGAACCTCTAGGTTTTTTTAAGGACATGACGGGTAATCACGATGCCAAGTGTTATCCTTGTAGGTGCTCGCCAAGACCCCAATCCATCTGAGGGGTTGCGTTTGATGGTGATAGCGAACGATCAATCAAATGTAGGAACGTGAGAACCCATACATATTTTCATCGACGTGGTATGTAATCATGGTGTCAAGGTTCAGCGTTGTAGGTACCCAAGACCCCAACCCATCCGAGATGTTGCGTTCGATGGATAGCGAACAAACAATTGAATGTAGAAGAGCAAGAACCTGTAGGTTTTTTCACAGACGTGGTAGGTAATTACAATGCCAAGTTTAAGCCTTGTAGGTACTTAGAAAAACGCCGATGTGACCCTGGAGGGGTCTTGCATTTGATGGCGCTTTTAAACGAATTATCGAATTTAGGAAAGTGAGAAGCAGTTATATTTTCCAAGGACATAAAAAGCAATGATGTGGCCAAGGATCAGCTTTGTAGGTACACGCCAAGACCCCAGTCCATCCAAGGTATTGCGTTCCATGGCGTTAGCGAACAAGCAATCAAATGTAGGACAGTGAGAACCCATACGTTGTTTCAAGGCCGTGGTAGGTAATCACGGTGCCAAGTTTCAGCCTTGTAGGTACACGCCAAGACCCCAATCCATCTGAGGGGTTGAGTTTGATGGCGATAGCAAACAAACGATCGAATGTAGAAAAACAAGAACCTAAAGGTTTTTTCAAGGACGTGGTAGGTAATCATGATGCCAAGTTTTAGTCTTGTAGGTACTTGGGAAGACCCCAATGTGACCCTAGAGGGGTCTTGCATTCAATGGCGATATTAAACGAACCATTGAACGCAGGACGGTGAGAACTTCTTGGTTTTTCCAAAGACATGGTAGGGAATCACAATCACAAATTTTAAACTTGTAGGTACTTGGGAAGTACGAGAATACGAGGCGTTTATAGATCAGTGCTTAGCATTTAGCATCTTTGTCTCTCAACGCTGGGTATTCCAGGTTCAAATCTTGATCTGGGTGGAGTTTCCATGTCCTCCCCATGTCTGCATGGGTTTCCTCCGGGTTCTCCGGTTTCCTCCCACAGTCTGAAAACATGGATTCAAGGTGAATCGGCTGCTCTAAATTGCCCCTATAGTCTATGTGTCCCAATCCTGGTAGAGGGTGAGGGTGTCAGGAACGGCATCCGGCGTGCAACACTTGACCAAGTCTAAGATGCGAGCTCATCGCTGTGGCGCCCCCTGGATAATTAAGGGCAAAATGCCAAAAAAATGTAGATGAAAAGATGTATTCGATAAACGATACTATCTAATGCGATATATCTGCTAATCAAGTCCCGAGTGAGCGCTCTGTCTTTTATTCAACCACAAGGTGGCTACACGAGGCGTTTTATAATTAAAATGATTTTTAAAAATGAGTACCCAGGTTGCGATGTAGCATATTCTCCTCTTTTCAGTTCCTAAAGATACAAACAGGACATGGCTCTCATCATTTCGGGCCTCCATTCAGCCGGAACCCAATCCCAATGGAACAGACACGTCCCCTGGAGAACATCCCATGGCCGCGGGGATTTGGAAGGCCACACTTTTTTGGCCTCCCGCCACCACCCTGTAAATAAACACAGGCTCCAGCTGCACCGTGCAGCTCCTGAGAACGTAGAGCCGCGAGGCGGTGGGAGGTGGAGGGGTCCGTAGTTCACCTCTCAGTCGGAGGGGGGCCCACATCCTCGCCGCTCGGCAGAGAAGCAGGGAGGTAATTGGCAGGTGAAACCCGAGCGCTTCGTAAGCGTCCACGCCATAAACCTCGGCCTCGTAAACCCAGCGCCTCCCATGTAGCACACACGAGGGTCCGAAGGAGGCGGTGAGGAGTACAGCGCCATCTCTGTATTTTACTTATGTACTTTTGTCTACGCACGAATAAGTACAGCCACACTGTCAATCCTATATGTCACACTTATACAATGTAAAGGAAATCGATGTTGTACACGTTTTGTAGACACATAGCCAAAAGTATTTAGCCTTTTTAATGGGCTCACGGAAGACGGATCAACTAATTCCCATCCTTCCTATTTTTACATTTAATTACTATAAGTATGCGCGCGCACACACACACACACACACACACGTGTGTATATATATATCCATCTATACAATATCTTCTGCTTATTCCTCTACTAGGATCGCGGTGGGGTTCCCCTGGGGAGAACATCTCAGGCGCTGGGCAGATACACCCAGGACAGGGTGCCAATCCATCGCTGGGTACACACTTACACAGTCACACACACATCCACACACTATACAGGGTAATTTAGAGCATTCAATTTACCTTCATGTTTTTGGAATGTGGGAAGAAACCGGAGAACCGGGAGGAAACCCACGCAGACACAGGGAGAACAACTCAGGGATTCGAACCATGAATCCCCAGCGCTGAGAGGCGAATGTGCTAACCACTAAGCCACCGTGCCACCCTTAGTTGCATCCTCAATATGATATAATTGATTACAAGGCAATAACACAGGCATGGTCAATGTGCATATGCAGTGTCACATTATACAAATTAGCACACAATGTTCTCCACGTTCAGAAAAACGTGCTTTGTTCATGACTAGAAAATGTATGCTTTGCTTATTTGCATGCATTAATTAGTTTTGATAGCAAGCCTTTGTTTCGTTGTAACCTATAAACATGCATACGTGTAGAAAAAGCCTATCTGAATTGACGTTACTTGTCTTCTGTTGCTCTTTGTTTAGCCCCTTTTTAAATATTGGCACGTCTATCATCTTTAATTAGGTCGCTAATACCTGCAGAGTTCTGAGTGTACTCTTGCTGTCATCAATGGAGCCTGTATGTTTTTAGGGCTTGACTTGTTTCTAAACTCATACAGTTATGGTGCTCAGAGGTATTTGGAACTAGGTGCTGAAATTTTGAAGTGACGTTTTAGTATTTTGTGAAGGATGTCGGAGTGCATTTAGGCCAGGAGAGGGACACTGCTGTAGAATGTGCGTGGTAATTGAGCCCCAAGGCAGTACTGCTGGGGGAAGGACCTTTTTGGTTGGCTGGCGTTTCTGGTTTAAAGTGTTGGTCTTAATCTTCAGACCAGCAATGCTCTGTCCGATTCACTTGTACCAGCGCAATACACGTTATGCACCATCACTACATTAATCTCATTGTAAAAAACTTCCTACTCTTTATACCGGGTAGTATTCCTGCTCGTTTACCCGGTAGCCCCCTGCTTGTATACAGGGTAGTCCTTCTACTTGTTTAGCGGGTACTCCCCCTGATCGTATGCCGTCTACTCCTTCTGCTCATTAATCGGGTAGTCCTCTTGCTAATATACCAGGTAGTCCTTCTGCTTGTTAACTTAAACTTAAATGTGGTTGTCCTGATTTTCGCAGTAAGGAGAACGAACATGCATAAAGAAAAAAAGATGAACAACAATCTGTAAGTGGCCAATAAGTACATATCATGATCATAAAATCTCTTGAAAGGCCAAATATATAAGGACTATGTGACGTGTTTTAATTTTCATGCCTCGCCTCATAAATGTGGCCTGACATCATTTTGTCTCTCCTTTAAAACCACTGTCCTTGTAACAGTGAGTCTTTGTAGAAGTCATTGGTAAGATGAACTTGGGTCGAAATCGTTGCAGCTTTTCATTTAAAACCTAAATTTGCTTTTCCATTCAGCAGGTCCATATCTGATTCTCTTAACCAACTGGCTATGGATGAGATTTTCCTTCTTAACGGCTGGGTCAAGGTTCGCAAATTATTTTCAGACGTCTATGATTAAGATATGTTTTTATTTAAGTTAGTGGTTGAGTGGTTTATTCACCATAACATCACCTGTACTTGTTCTCTGTAACCCAGCCTTACTTTGATGTAGCTCCTTAACGTCCAACAGTTGTGCAGTAGCATTAGCTTGCATGCAGCAGTGTAATCAGTATGAAAAAAAATGTACTGATGGTCATAAAGGCAACTTTACCTGCACTTGGACCCAAAGAGCAAGACGGATAGAAAGACACACAACTCTATGACAAGAATGACTAAGAACATACACATTTCCCAGAACTACCAATCTGTACAATAATTCAAAGAAGGGACACGTAGATAGAATCAAAAATGTATAGAACAAACCGCACACAGAGAGCAAGTAAATGAGCAGAAAGCTCAGCAGGCACATACGGCTTCTGAAAATGAGCACAGAGCCAATAAAGCACACAGCCAGGGAGGAAAAGCTGCAACACTGCTCTGGCTGCATGACGAGGAAGGAAGCAGGGCTTAAATAGCGCAGTCCTCTGTATCATCAGTAGATCCAAGTGAGAACAATCAGTCCCCAAGTGGAGGAAATGAGGAACGAGAATGAGACAGAAAACCTTTAAAGACATAAGACACAGTGGGTCCACCCAAAAGAGGCTGTAACAGGTGATTTGATTAAGGTTGGATATCTGGAACTAGGTGGTTAGTGCTATCGCCTTAGTTCCCAGGTTCGAGTGAAGGTTGAGGTAAAAAAATAATAATAATTCAACTCTATATGAAGACAGCATGTCCTCTCTGTGCTTCAGATTTTCCCCCCCTTGGTACTCCGGTATCCTCCCTCATTGCAAAGACATGCAGATAGGTACACTGAAGATAATATATAATAAGATAAGGTTTATTAGTCCCATGTGGGGAAATGTGCATGCTCAGCAGCAAAGGGAAGGCAAATGGACAGTTTAAAAGTACTCATTTCCCTCCTGATTAGATCGTTTGGAAACTATAGGTGAGAAAAGGCCTGGAGAGCGACTTCAGTGTAAACTTGATTGTGGTATCCAGGAATCGGAGCTGAATGAAGGGATAGTACACTTGCTGCCTACTGCATATTTCGTTATACTAACTTTAAACACTTGCAGCTTTTGCCTTATATAAGGTAGGTAGAAGACACCGTGTTGCAGCAATTAGCACTTTTACCACACAGGGTACCACACAGTGCCTGCATAAATTTACCTGCTGTAAGTAAATTAAAGATCCTAAAATTGTCCCATCACTGTTTTATTTGTATTCATTTTCTGTTGGTAAAAAACAGCCTGTGATGTGATTAAGGGTTAAAACTCATGCTTGTTCAATGGGTAGTCCTCCTGCTCGATCAACGGGAAGTTCTCCTGCTCGTTTTACGGATAATAATCCTACGCGTATGGTTAATACTCCTCCTGCCTGTTCAACGAGTAGTCCTCCTGCTCATCAAAGGGTTAGTCCTTTTGATCCTTCAACGATTAGTCCTGTTGTTCGATCAATAGTTAGTCCTTCTGCTTGATAAACAGGTAGTCCTCCTGCTCAGTCGCCAGGTAGTTCTCCTGCTCCTTCAACGGTTAGTCATCTTGCTCCATCAATGGGTAGTCCTACAGCTCGATCAACAGGTAGTCCTCCTGCTCCTTCAACAGGTAGTTCTCTTGCTCCATCAACGGGAAGTCCTCTTGCTCCATCAACAGGTAGTCCTACAGCTCGATCAACAGGTAGTCCTCCTGGTCCTTCAATAGGTAGTCCTCCTGCTCCTTCAATGGGTAGTTCTCTTGCTCCATCAACGGGTATTCCTACAGCTCAATCAACAGGTAGTTCTCATGCTCCTTTAATGGGTAGTCCTCATGCTCCTTCAATGGGTTGTCCTCCTGCTTGATCAACAAATAGTCCTCCTGCTCAAACAACGGGTAGTCCTCCTGTTTGTGCAATGGGTAGTCCTCCTGTTCGTTCAACGTGTAGTCCTCGTGTTCGTTCAACTGATAGTTCTCCTTTTCGTTCAATGGGTAGTCCTCCTGTTCGTTCAACGTGTAGTCCTCGTGTTCGTTCAACTGATAGTCCTCCTGTTCGTTCAATAGGTAGTCATTCTGTTTGTTCAATGGGTAGTCTTCCTGCCCATTTAACGGGTAGTTCTCTTGCTCCTTTAATTGGTAGAAGCTCCATCAACTGGTAGGCCTCCTAATTGTTCAACGGGAAGTCCTCCTGCTCACTCAATGGGTAGTTCTCCTTTGTTCTATGTATAGTTATCCTAAATGTATAGCTAATTGTCCTGCTCGTTTAACAGTTGCTCAGTCAACGATATGGCCTTCAGCTTGATCTGCTTAGTCAACAGGTAGTCCTTCTACTCTATCTTCGCGTAGTCCTCCTTCTCAGTCAACAGGTAGTCCTTCTACTCGATCTACGTATAGTCCTCCTGCTCAGTCAACAGGTAGTCCTCCTGCTCGATCAAACGGCAGTCCTTCTGTTCGATCAACAGGAAGTTCTGTTCGGTCAACGAGTAGTCCTCCTGTCCCTTCAATGGGTATTCCTCCTGCTCAATCAACGGATAGTCCTCCTACTCGAACACAGGGTAGTCCTCCTGTTCGTTCAATGGGTAGTCCTCCTGTTCGTTCAACAGGTAGTCCTCCTGCTCCTTTAATTGGTAGTCCTTCTGCCCGATCAACAGTTAGTCCTCCAGCTTGATTAACAGGTAGAACTCCTGTTCGTTTAACGGGTAGTACTCCTGGTCCATCAACGGGTAGTTCACATGCTCCTTCAACAGGTAGTCTTGCTCCTTCAACGGAAAGTCTTTCTGCTCGTCCAAAAGATAGTCCTCCTGTGCGTTGTCCCATCACTGTGTTATTTGTAACCTTTTTCTGGTGGTGAAAACAGCCAGTGATGCGGCCTAAAACTCGGATGCAGCCCGACAAAGATGATGGTCAGGCCACACAATGCAAAAGTCTACAAGTAAGCATCAGCTTGATTTTTTTTAAATAAATGTGACGTCTGTTGAATAATTCATGCTCATGCACGATGAGTTGAATCATTTTTCTGACTCAGGCATCGTGATTTAACATGCAGATGCCTCGTTCAAAACACCTGCACAAGTCGTTCAGTCAGTATTAAGTGTACCAGGCCAGAACAACACACTGCGGCGTCTCGATGTGGTTAGAATAAATAATATAAAGAAGTCTGCTGTGTTTGTGACTGTAGTGGCAAGTGACTAGTACTCAGTAAAGTATCCCAGAATTTATAGCCAATAATGACAGGCGAACACAGCGTGTGTGTGCGTATGTGTGCGAGCACGTGTGTGCACTAGAATACTCGTGGTAGTCTTGAGAGCCGCTGTAATTAGTGATGCAGGCAGAGAGCCGGGCACCTGCTGTTTCTCTCTCCTGAGGGCACCTGTGTACCGGCGCCGATGCCCACACAACTCCCTGAAAACACAGCCATGCAAAACAAACAAGACATAAGCATCAGGACAGCAGAGTAAACACAACTCTAGGCGCGCATTCAGATGAGAAGCACTCCAGACCGCGGCGCAAACAGCATGTGTTCGAAATGAGTGCGCTCAGCAATCACATTAAAAACACGATGCTTAAATTCTCCTCAAGTGTCCAGTTACGAAATTTGAAAGTAAAAAGAGGCACGTCAAACAAAAACGTTTTATCCATCTATCCATCCATTTATACGTGTGGTTCGTTATTTAAATTAATGGGATGTTTATGTCTCATGTTTTACTGGTTTTTGAAGTGAAAATAAGACCTCTGTTCATCTGCGAAGAGAAATGAACAAGATGTGACCCTCATTCAAGAGGTTTACACACACAACGCACACTTGGTTCTGATGGACCGAACCCGAACTCTTTTAGACCTGCGGATTTGCAGTCCTGTCAGGATGTCACTGCGACGACCATCAAGCCCTTTCATTCTCACGTTCAGAAAGATTTCATCAATTTTTATTTTGAGAGACTTGGTTTTTAAATAGTCACTTGATCATATTCACAAATCAATCCCTAGGGAATTATTTTAGGGTTTTTAAACAAGCCGTCAACTACACACCGCACAGCTTGATTTGGCGCGTCAGTGTATCTTTACTATTTTAAACAGTATGTACTATCTTAATTATTCATAAGCTTGTTTTAGCAGAAGCGTGAAATAAACCAATCAGTGTGTCACTTGCCGTTCCCTTTAAAAGCTCTGGATGGCAAATGTGCAGCTACCTGGACTCAATGCGCTGCTCCATGAGGTTCTCCATGTTATTGTGAATGCAGTATAGTGTAGACTATGTATCTGCATTCTCTGTACAGATGCACTTATTTTTAATTGCGTTCAGTTCCATTTGGCGTTCAGTGGCGTTGGACACGCCCCTGTGTTGAGGATTTAGTGCTAAGACTGCAACGAATGTCTGTCTAGGTTGTTTTCAGCTGGCGTGCTCCTGTGTTTTGCGTAGCCAAGATAACAATATGCCAGAAATGTACCTATTGCCTCATTATGGCCATTGGGGTACATTTAGATTTATCCAAAGCGACATACGAATGACTTACACAGGGTGTGGTTGTCACGTGCGCACGGCGCACCTACCTTTGTTTTGTGTTTTCAGTTAGTTAACTTGTCCCGTGTATTTAGTTAATTAACTGGTTCTTATTCATTGGTTCTCCTTTGTCACATGACAGGGACTTTTATTTTATATACCCTCGTTTTCCGTTTCGTCCCTGTCCGGTATTGTTTGTTTCATGTTTACGTTGCGTGTCGGTCTGTGGGTGTTTTTGCATACCCCTACCTTCTATGCTAATAAAGCGCTCTTTTGTGAATCCTCATCTGGTTACCTGCTCCTTTAAGCTCCTCTCTGGTGAGCTTGCGGTAGCTCCCCTCCGTGCGAGCTACTCGTTACCTAACCGGCACGCCGGCGTGACAAACATAACTTAAAGCTGGGGTCACCCACATTGTGCCTGCTGGCACCAGGTCACCCACAAAAACCAAATAAGTAGCTCGCCATAGAGACACTTACCAGTGAGCTGCAAAAGCAGCAGCAAGAGCTACCATGCTAACGACCCACCATGCAGCGCACTACAAATGGAAGACCCCATAAGTTAAGGACAGGTTTTTTATAGACCAGTAAAATAACAAAAAGTGACGAAGCCATTACAATGGATGTTGTTTAAAGATTTCTCCACAAAACAAGAACTTCTGACACTGCAGCCTCTAGAGAAACCTATGAGAGGTGTTGACATTTAAAACTCATTGAATATATATGCACTATATATGCACTTTATAGCAGCACTTTATACTTTGAATCCATGTTTTTGGACTGTGAGAGGAAACCGGAGAACCCAGAGGAAACCCATGCGGACACTGGGACAACATGGAAACTCCACCCGAATTTGGATTTGAACAGGATATCCCAAGTGCTGAGAGGTGAATGTGCTTACCACATAGCCACTTAGCCGTCTACCTTGTTAAATCATTGTTGATAATTATTTTGAGAAATCATCAACATGAACAGTGTTGTTACACCAATGAATATAATGAAATATTATTAATAACATATAATTTAAGGTATAATGAGCAAATGTGTTATTTCAGAAGTGTGTATCATACTGGTAGCTCTTGCATTAATTACTACCCAAGAAGTAGCTCTCCATGTCAAAACTGTTGGTGACCCCTGGCTTTAAGTCTATATTTTGCCTTATAAAGGCTTTATTTGGGATATTGGTAACACAACATAGAACATGATATTTTTCCATTAGAAAAGTACAAAGGTTTAACAAGCTTAGTAATGCATTATAGCATCAGAAGTAATCTGTCTGTACGCTGTTGTTTTAATCACAATCAAGCTTAACGACTCTGAATTAAAATAATGAGACAGTCCCTGTTTCGCAATTCAGCCTGGTTAAAATAAAGCATGCTAATTGCAGAGAGAAGCTCTGTTAAATCAAGCATGCGTGGTTTTTAATTTGTTCCTGATTTGACGTCTGTTGCAGGGGTCCTCTGGCTTTAATCAATTTACGCTACTTGAAATGTTCGCTCTCAGAAATACAGATTTCTCTGAGACTAGCTCAAACAATAAATCTCAAATGAGAGGCGGTATTCACACACGCTGCTTATCGAGTAAGATTGTACACCCTCACCATACAAATCTTTCAACTGAAATATTTATTAAGGTTAGAAAACAGACAGCGATTTCCTCATTTGACAGACAAAATCCTCTGTAGACATTGTAAACAAAGCAGTGCCTTTACTCTCCTTATATAGCAGGGCTTACAAAATCACTATCAGTAATGAGCTTCTGAATGCCATGAAATTCCCTTCCTTTTACTTTAGGCCCTTTGGACCTGCTACTGGGAGGAAAGAGTTCAACCACCAAACGAGTAAGTTGTTTATCAGGGTGATGGTATTTTCTGTAGGAAGTCTGCACGTCAATCAGAAAATGCTAGTCAAGTTGTTTTTGAGGCTTTTACACTGACAGCCCTAAAGGGCAAATGGTTATGTGTGTAGCATAGTAATAATTAACATATACACTTTTTACACTATATAAAGTAAACTTCTACCTGTATACTTTTGCATAAATCCAGATGTCGTGATGCATTATTAACACATTTATAAATCTGTCATAAGGCTTTATTACACTAAGTGACATAATGCATTATATTTTATATATTTTAACTGTTATATATGTATATATTCATGCATAACCACACTTATAAGCTGTTATAAAGAAAAACCAACCACAGAGCTTGTGGGATGGAGGACTCTGACTCGGACCGAAAGGACTGCGAAAGCTCAGGATTCTTTATGTAGTCGTGTTTGGTCACTAAATAAATAAACACTCGTGTGTTTAACTCCTGTCTCCGGTCCTCATTCTTTCCCACCCCGTGACAGCCATATTACACTAAGTGACATAATGCATTAAAAATGACATATTTTATATCATTTTATCATTGACAAGTGACATAAAGCCTTATAGCGTTTGTATCTAAGGAGTGCTTTTCTTGATAATGACTTTATAAGTGCTCATTACTGTTTATAAATGCTTATAAGCTTTATTTACAGGTGTGTTGTCATTAATTACCGTTTTAAAAGCGAATGCATACATAATGTCTTATAAAAGCTTATAAATGCTTTTCACAGACTTCAAGCAAAGTGTAATCATCTTGTTTTAAGTGAGAATGTCTAAACATCTAATGAATTAAAAGTTTAAAAATGTTCATAATATAATGCCTTAGCTCACTTTGTGTGTATAAAGCCTTATTCAAATTGTTATAACAATTTATAACTAGGGCGGCAGGGTACTAGGTTCTCTGTTTTTCTTCCCACAGTCCAGAAACAAGGATTTAAGGTAAATTGGCTGCCCTAAATTGCCCATTTAGTTTGTGTGAGTGAGTACCCAGCCATAGATTGGCACCCTGTCCTGGGAATATTTACCTAGCGCCCGAGAACCCCCCCCCTA
>JAOUQT010230898.1:0-17474 GCA_025769995.1 Xyliphius kryptos | reverse complement strand
TGTTGCCTGGCTCCCTACGGCGTGTTAGTGCGCTTCGGTGCTGCGTATGTCTATGCGCAGCCGAGTTTTTGAGGCGTTAGCGGAGCGTGACAATTACAAATAAATGTTTTTTTTTTTTTTATTGTCACACATAATGTTTAATTCTCAAAGGTACAAGGTGTGACCTGTAGCACAAACACCAAACTCTAGAAGTCTGAGACAGCCTTACAGCCACAAGGAATTAGAAATAGGAGCTAGAAGAAAACAATGTATATTAAATAAATCCAATAATTAATCAGAACAAGGCCGTGCACCTTAAACACAAACACGGTCATAAGATTTCAGACAGACAGAAATACCTGAAAAATGATCATATTTTCTACACAGAACTGGATTCCACTCAGTGACCGCGCAGGGCATCTTCTTTTGCAGAAACCTTTTCATCGCACATCACACGCATCTGCAGCAACGATCAGTGATTCAATGAAAAACCTTCAAACAACTTCAACTTAACTTTACAAAGAAATCAATAATGACATCACAACATTCAGAACACAATTCCACTTTCAATTTCAAATAAAGTCAGTAACTGTTTCTTACCATTAATTTAGTATATATAATAATTAATCATACTAAAGATATACATTATATTATTTAAGCATGCTATACTGTTAACCAATAAACATACACACACAGCATACAGTACACACAAAACGGTGACCACTCCCTCTCACCGCTGCGTTGAGTCTTTAAAGCTTGTGCTGTTCTGCGCTGCCTGCAGTGTTTTCATTCCGACCGGAAACAGCACCACGACAGCACTTCTGCCTGGCTGCTTTACCTCGTCCGATCTTCCCTCATTAATTGATTTATTATTTATACCCTTTTGTTTGGAACCTAAGGCCGGGGCACATGGGGAGGTCGATCAAAAATCAAATATATGGCACATCTTCTTATGTTTGGATTTTTTTCTTTAGCCGGCAAGTTCCAAAACTGCCCAGCAGAGGTGCTTGACTTCATTTGAATGTCAGTGTGCAGGACTCAAACCAAAGCAGCTCTGCACCTGTATGTAGCAGGAGATCTGACTCCTCCCCTTCAGCCTCTTACATGTACGCATTAAACAGGTTGATGTAAGCCCGACTCAGGAAATCGAGAGAGAGAGTGTCAGGTCAGATTAAGCTTGTAGTCAGTGTTGTAATGCTTCATTTGAATCGCTGAATGTTTGTTCAATCCGCTGTTGTGCTTCCTTGTACCACATACCTGAACTCGGCGGGACACTTATCTTACCAGCACAATCACTATGGTTTTAGTAGAAAATATGCCAACATGGTTAGGTGGCAACCTTAGGTCTACACAAATAAAGCCTACCCAACATTAACACCCAAGCAAAAGAGCAACGCTAACATGATAACGAAATTAACACAACACCTGCACAAAGTTGTAGATCACCCAACTAAACATAACTGTATCCATGACCTGACACTCCACTCCTCACCACTCAGCATATCAGATAAGAGTTTTCTGGTTAACAGTTTCACAGCACGATTTAACTTCCTCCAACACACAATGATTCATATCATCTTTTGCAGAAAGTTAGATGCAGATTGTTTAATGGTACAACTAATTCATTATCCCAGTACATCACGTAAGAACAAAGGACTCATATAAACATGTTTGCATACTTAATAATTAATAATAATTGGTCATTTTGCTGACACTTTTATCCAAAGTGACTTACAGGTGTCCCAACTTGATGGTTGGGGTCAGAACACAGGGTTAATACAGAACCCTGAAGCAATGAGGGTTAAGGGCCTTGCTCAAGGACTCACATTGGTAACTTTTAGAGGACCGGGATTTGAACCCACAACCTTCTGATTGCTAGCCCAACACCCTAACCACTGAGTTACCACACCCAACGTATACTTTTGCCCATATAACGTAAGCAAAGACTTCAACAAGACATGGTCTGCAGGCATCAGCACTGGCTGCTGCACCACGGTGCCACGCTGAATGTGCGATCAGATTGGCACACTTCTGTTCTGCATGAATGTAACCACATCATTAAGTAAATGCTGAGCATACAGAACACTAAGTATGATTTATTAAGAATGTAATAAAAGCACAGACCTGTTCATTAGTCATACAAAATTACACACTTAATATAGACACTAAATATAGATTCTGTAATAGCACGTTAATCACTATGCATTGTACTTTTCCATGCTCTTCCTCCCACGCACAACCTTATTATATACACACTTCAGTTCTACAGAGTGCTTCAACATTTAAACTTAAATTAAGTAAAAAATGAATAAATAACATCATAAAAATATGTAAAATACAAAAACAGCTGTTGGTAAAATTACCTTTCAGCGAACATGCTATATGATCATAAGAGCCGGACTAAGCACAGTACCATGGTACCTTTTATTTATTTATTTACTGATTTTTTTTGCTTGATTACTTTTTACTGAAAATAAAACTTGAAAAAATAAACAAATAAACCGTCACTGAGCATTAAAATGGACGACTTTATTCTCTGTTGCCAACTTACTGCTATTTAGAAAATCAGGAAATTTGAACAATCAACAGTTGTCCAAAAATCTTTAAATGAGAGGTGATGGATTAAAAAAAATGGCTTGCTTGTACTTTTGGCAAACAGAACATATTCAACAGGCAAAGGAAAGGTCAGGAAACTAATATGTTGTGTGACAGAGGTGGCGTCGATGAGGGAGGTAATTGACTCACCTTCGCTGTGTTCTGTTAATTGCATCTATACTTCTGCCTGTGCAGAAGATTAATAGTATCTCTCGGCGGGAAGAGGAGAACGAGAGCCGAAGGGTCGGAGCTCAGACAGTGTTTGTGTAGTTGTTTGCGTGTATGTGTGTGTCTTAGGGGAATTATTGTAAAGGGGAGTTTTAAAATCAACTACAGAGAACTGGTTTTAATGTAAAGTGTTCTTTACATTTAGGAGTCTCATGCAAGCTCCGCTGGGTGTTTATCAGGACCGGGTGCAGTGTAAGAGCACTACTTTGCTGCAGTCATCAAAGTCCAGGAGGAGAATCAGCAACTACAGAGACGCTTGGTCTGATCTTTCTCTGGTAGCTGAGCAGCTTCTATACTGATGAAGATCAGTCTGCAGGACAAAGAGTTTAGTGGGCTGGTAATCTTAGTGCTTGTGAGTGTTTTGTGAGGGGTTTGCAGGACCAAAATTCAAATCTAAAGTGAAAGAGAGGGAGCACAGCATCTTTGTCTTCCTTTCTTCTTGCTCGTTGGCCTGTGGGTTTCTGACATCCTGACATACAATCTCCAACATATAGTCACCTGTGTCCCGTCCCGGTCATCCATTTTACAGGTCCCCCTTGAATGCTCATGCCAAAGCAGCAGATGCCTCATCTCTGCACCACTTTTACTGTGATGATAACCACCAGCCTGGCATCTTCTGCTCTAATGACACTGCTAGCAACCGCCGCTTGACCCCCTCACAGGTTTTCTACCAGGGATGCATAGATCAGGCCCACATCTCACTGTTCTGGAAGAAGTAAAAAGCTGTTTTGCAGCCTGTAGAAGTCTTCATCATGCTGCATGCATTCTAATGAAACAGGAATTTTTAAGCACAGGAACGAGTTTATTAACAAATTGCATGAAATGCAATAAAATGAAATGCAAATCGCCAGCTGACGTAGATTCTGTCATGCCACCTTCCTGTTATTGTCAACATCTGCCAAGTCCTGCTTTAATGTAATATGTTTTTGTTATATAATGCTTACTTCAATGTTTGGATTTTGAAAGATTGTTGTTGATTTTTACGTATATGGCGTGCTCCATATGAGGTTATGTTGCTTGCATCTCTCACCTGGATGAGGTTCCACCAATGATTTTGATGTTGAAATGTATAACAGAACATGATCAATGCAGAACTACCAATCATTTTGTAAATTAACAACTTAAGAATCATTAATAATTACAATAAAAATCACAAATCTATATATAGAACTGCAATTCCAATTAAATGTAAACAAATCTGCCATTGCTGTTTATAGTTTTAACAATATTGTGTTGGCTATTAATAGCTGTATGACTGTGATGTAAACTCTTACATAAAGTTGGCTGCTTCACTCTTTTCGTGCTTTTGTTTAATGCATTGCTATGGTTGGAATGGTGTATTAATTGATTCAGAACTCTATTAAACCTGAAAGACTGTCAGTTGCATAGTTAGTAAATTTCGTAGTCCATTGTTTTGCTATCAGAGTCCAACAAAGTAGTAGTATTTAAGTTGTGTGTCTGAGTGCATCATGTATGTATGTCAGAATCCATTGTGAGTGTTTGTATGACAGAAGCTGAAAACATATTCATAATTATGATTTGATTATTGTATGAAAGCGTTTTTTTTGTGCGTACATCTCTCTTCCCAGTGGTCATTCAGACTCTGAACCAGGACTAAACCAAACTCCATTCAGCACACGGAGCCTGTTCATAATAATTTTCTCCACTCTAAATGCTGCACTTAACTGCACACATAGCTGCACATTGTGCACTTTACCATTTTTGTTTTTAAATTAAATTATAGTCACTTTAGCTCCCAGTGTTATCAGCTGACCTTGACTGGTGAGCTGTTTTTTTAGTTAAACGCCCCCTGGTCACTTTGGTTTCCTGATTAACTGCTCACCCCCCTCTCTCCTATGGACTTTACCCAGTTCTTTCCTGATATTGAACACGTCTTTGTTACGTCTACAGCTGGGTTGATGAGCGCCTTTTAGTCTGCTAGTATCCGCCCACTCTTAGTTATACCTGGGCTTGTGTGCTAAAGGTGTTTTTTTGTTTTTGTTTTTTTTATACCACCTATCTCTCTCCTAATGTATTCCATATTCAGATTTTTCTATTTCTGAATTTCCCCATTGTGGGACCAATAAAGCCATATCATATTTTGCTTACGTATGTTGATGAACACTGAGGTGTAGCTGAATCATCTGCTGTTTGGCTGTAATTCCGTGGTTCTGAAAAGCTGTCATTTGTGTGAATCAGATTCTCTGTCTTTCACTGCGCAGTGACTAAAGCTAAGTTTAGATTCTGGGATTCCTCTTGATCTGGTTTGCAAGTGTAGCAGAGCTCACTGTTTCCTATTGCACCTCATCCACTTACCTCTGCTGCTCATCACTGAGCCACATGGAGTCATTGCCACCGCGGCACAATTCACTCGCTCTGTGTTGAGTGTGATGTGCATTTTGACACATGGCTGGCTTTAAGCAAGACACACTGCTTTCTGAATTCTTTAATCCAGAAGGCAAAAGTTTAAATAATCCTGACATGCAGTGGACATGTAACAGAAAGCCAGATAAAAACCAAATGTTTTTCTCCATTTATCAGTCTCCTCCTGTGACAGCGTCAGCCCCACAAAGACAACAAGAAAACCTTCAGTGTGTTGCTTTTTCATTCACCACTATATAGAATCTCCCTGTAAACAATGTTTGATATGCTATGTTTACTTATAGAGCCATTGAAATGACATGGCTTATTTCAAGCTATAAAATTACTGCTTTTTCACCTTGAACTGCTTTCTTTCTTTTTGTTTCCACTATTTAAAGTTTTTCTTATATTTAAGCTTTGGTTCCCTTCAATTGTATCCATTGAATTTACAATACATAGTACAAATTTAAAAAAAGAACATTTTTATTTACCTGGCAATAAAATGATTTAAATATACACAACCTACATGGCAGCTCTCTTAAATAAGTAATCATTTAATTTACTATGTAAAATACAGTAAAAATGTGTTTACAGATTTACGGAAAGAAAAACATTTCTGGTTTGAGTTGTGTATAATGATGGTTAATTTGGAAGAAAACTGAGAAGCATTTTTTGTTCATATATGCAGTTTTAAATTATCTTGAATTATATAGCTACATCTCCTTGAAAATGTCTATTAAAGAGTATATGTCTAGAGTATATGAGTATATATAGCTACATCTCCTTGAAAATGTCTATTAAAGTTGAAAAAAAAAGTTTTATCATGGGTGGCATAACAATGGTGGTAATTCAAGTCACTTATTTTTGGTGATTTGCATGTTAGTAAGACCTAAATTCAAATTAAATTGAACACAAATCTTTTGAAATTTAGCCTCATAAACAATATCCAGGTACATGACATACTTTTCTTGTCTCTGCTTTCTGTCTGATAATCGTGTCCTTGTGCCAGATTTCCCCACACCATTAGTTTCAGCAGATCTGTGAACTGGGAAACTAATCTGTAAACCACCTGAAATTAAAACCACTGGAGGGCCAGATATTAGTTATTTGTGCTTTCTATCCTTCATGTGGTGGAGCTAAGCGAGATCCCAGCAGATGGTGAAAGCTTTCCCCAATACATACAATGGGACCAAAAAGTATTTAGTCAGCCACTGATTGAGCATTTTCTTCTATTTTTCTTTAATTTTCATTTCAACCATGAGAGACAAACTTTTAAAAAACATCAAGGGAATCACATTGTAGGATTTTTAAATAATTTATTTGAAAATGATGTTGGAAAATAAGTATTTGGTAAATAAGTTCAACTTTGTTCAACAGTGATGTTGTGGGGCTGTCGCTGGGTAATATAGACTTTCAACACCCTTATAAATTTTCTATGGGGTTGAGGTCTGGAGACGGGCTAGGTCACTCCAGGAGCTTGATCTGCCTTTTACGAAGCCACGCCTTTGTGGGGCGTGTTTGATATCATTGTCATGCTGTCCTTCGACAGCTCTTTGGTCTTGGACATGTTTGAGTTTGGAGTCTGGGTGTTTGGGGCTCTTGACAGGTGTCTTTTAAACAGATAATGAGGACAAACAGGTGCATCATTAGAACTAACGAGTGGAGGACAGAGTCAGTAAGAGTCCAGAAATCTTGCTTGTTTGTGGGTGTCCAAATACTTTTTTCCTATCATAATTTACAAATAAATTCTTTAAAAATCCTACAATTTAATGTCTCTTGATTGACAGGTACTCCATTTCAGTAGTGTTTTTCTGCTTGCATCTGATGTACATCATCCAGCATTCTCTTTCCACTGCTTATAGCAAAACTGCTTCCAGCTCTTTGTATAATGCATCACTCTGCAAAATAAAGAGTAGAATAAAATCAGTTGAATGTAGATTTGGGCTACCATATAGTGCAGCTTTAATTAAAAAAAAAAAAAAAAGCCTGCAGGCACCGTTCTGTCCACTTCCACGGGCCCAGCATTCCCTTTTATATAAGGTCACTATTGTTAGGGATAAACATTTGGCTTAGACGGGTCACAATTGCTTTACTCTTATCAATTTGGAAACACACCTGCCTATGCTTCAGTTGAACACTAAGATGCATGTTGGATATTTAATGTCAGTTTAAAAGAAATGTCTGTTGAATCAAAAAAAAAGAACTAATTCAGTTTGGTCATTAAATTCTGGTGATTATCTGTGAGCATGAAAGTGCTTAATGGTTTTGCAGTAGTGTTCTGGCAGGACTCCGAAGCCACTGGAAATCAGGTTCTGTTCAACAAAAGTTAGCTTGAATAAGTTTAATTAATTGACTTTAATTAAATCCGTACTGTATCTGAGCTGACCAAATGTTGGTAGTTAAATTAATTTAAACTAATGTGATTCATCTACAGACAGAGGGGTTAGTCAAAAGCTTTAGTTATGCACTTAAAATAATATTTTTAAAAAGTCTGTACTGAAAATGCTGCAGTATGTGGGGTTTACCACCAACCCCAAACCCTGCACAATCGGGTGGACACCACGGACACCGGTAGATGCATCTTCAACTGCAGCAATTGTGCCTTGATTGGTACAGTGAATTAGGCATTGGGCTTTCTCCTTGTGATTGGATAATGCCCTGAACCAGTAGCTCCACTGGGATGGGTACAGTGGATGGAGAAATGTGGCACAAGCAGGTAACTGAGCAGAGTCTTTAAAAGTGATACAAAGCTTTGGAACCTGAATTACATAGATCAATGAATGTATATTGTTCCTCTGTGTGTGTGTGTGTGTGTGTGTGTGTGTGTGTGTGTGTGTGTGTGTGTGTGTGTGTGTTTAAAATAACACAAGGGCGATTTAACTTGGTTTTGTGGCAAAAAAAAAGCCTAGTTTACATTTTGATCTCACCTGTTTTCCATTATCTTTATTAACAATTGCAATGCCTTAAACACAAAGAATTTAATAGAATTGTATTAAAACAGGGAGCATAATACCAAAGTTTAAACACAGAGGTAAAACAACTGTGTGGTTGATCTATGACACATGAATTGAAAACTTGTGATAATGATTTAATGTCACGTTACCACTAAAAATAAAGAATGCAAATGGAAATTGAATGATTTTTTTGGCCACTTTCTGTTAAAAATCTAGTTTTGCATGGATTACAAGAACTAGCAAAGCATTAGCAAAATGTTAAAGCTTTGAATATTTTTTTGCAAGCTGCATAAAAACTGGTGATTCTGCCATAATGAATTTGGCAGATGTCCACAAAAAAGCCTTATTTTGAAATGATGAAAGAAAATAGACACAGTATGCAATATTGGTTGTGGTGGCACTGCCAAACAATTAGCATGGTAATTAATTGATTCTGTAATTTTTGTAAATGACAGCTCAGGGAAAAGCGTGACCAACTGAAACTTTGGGGATTTTGATAAGTTTGACACTAAGTATTGACCTCAGTATTAACCTTCTATTTTTGTTTTAAAGTTGGTGACGCATTAAACATTTATGCATGTTTTTTCCTGACGGTTCCTTCTTCACAAGGTTTGTAGAACCAAACCAGAACTCAGCAGCCAAAATGCTGGTAGAGACACATGCACAGATAACATGAGAAAACAGCAGAATTAATCTGACAACACAACTGACTTTTGTTTACCAAAGCTGGTGTGTGTTAGTAGATTAAAACACACTTCATTAGTTTTGTGTATAATAATGCATGCAGATAAAGGTGTGGAGTAGCTCACTGGGATAGCTCACTATTATTAGAGCGTGTGGTTCTGAAACCATGTTAAAGCCCTCTTGACTAAGTAATCTTCTCTTTCTGCCCCTTTTAGTTACAGTAATGCAGAAGGTCAAAATTAGGTGAAAGTTAAACCCTGCCTACCACTTAAGAACTATGCTTTATTTTTTCGAACTGCTGAGCTATTATCAGTTTCTCATCTATAACACTGTCAGAGCTTAAACGACAATTACCGGACAGAACTGTATTGCAAATTATTGTACTAGTGTGACGGCAGTCCTGCTGCGATGATTTCACACATTTTTTTCTATTTTTGGAAAATTACATTGATGTTCTGAACTGCTAAAGCACACGGCGTTTCCCTAAAAAAAACAACAACACCAGGGAGTTTTACCTTTCATTATCACTTTGGCTCGCTCTTTGGGGTTTTAGGCTAAAAACAATGTAAAGCTGTTTATGAATACATTTGAATTTGAACTTAAAAACTTGTGCAAAGAACAAACAAACCTGAAATGCATGAGCTGAAAAACGTACAAAGAGCAAGAAAAAGGAAAAGTCCCAATCATAACCAACACAACATAACAGGGGTTTACCAAAAAGGGTTTGCACAAATGCAGACATAGCGACTATATAGTAAGGAAAGGTGAATGGCTGAAGGGAAACCGAACAAAAGAAAAACATTTCATATCAGAAATATAATTTAAAACAAGTGAAGTTAGTAATAATATATTGTGAACATGCCACAAATTGTGGGAAACAAAAGCATACAGGGGATTAAAATCAAGATGGCTTTGTGTACGTGTGTGTATGCCGGTGTGTGTGTGTGTGTGTGTGTATTATTATAACTAATCATTAAAATTGTAATGGTCCTTTTCCATCTCATGCGAGTTTTTTAAGTCTTTAAATGTGCCGTTTGTTTCTGAAGTGAGCCGAACACTAAACAGATCAGCACTGACAACGTTCCCGTACACAGAGTTTATACTGCGTTGGAGGATTATGGTGAGCTTTTATTTGATTTGCAAGTCAGTCACAGCTCAACGAACCATTTGTTTAACACGCTATGTGTGTCAATGTGTCAGCTCTAAACACACAGATGTGTTAACAGCTGAAGTGGGATTCCTGCTGCTGTCAATCATTTTAAGGATAAAACGGTGCCGACTCACTGAACTGCCTCGCTCAGACAGCATCAGGTGTTTAAATATCTAAATCTTTCCCAGGGGGTTGATTTAAAAAAAAAAATCTGTGTTTCTTACGATGACCATTGACTGAAATCTTAATAGTCCGTGAGCAGATTTATATAAATAAAATGCTGTTTAATGCACATTTAGGAATACCTGAATTTCCTTTTTTTTGTACTTCTTATTTTGCATGTTTACAAAGTCTTGTCACTAATATCAGGAGCTCTCCGTCTTGGCATCTAAATTGTTGGCAACATTTCCGTTCATTTCAAGAAATTCAAATCAGTTATATTTAATGTGCACTGAGGGTATAGACATGTTGGAACTGCATGTCCTCTAGTGTTAACAGTTTACTGAAACAAATAATAAAGATAAAATTTATTTTAGTTCTGTTAAAGTTTAAATACATACTAAACACTTTAAAGCACACACACACATTTTAATGTATAGCAATTGAAGCAGAATACAGGTGTGAGCATAAAACAATAGAATAGCAATAGAAAATAATAAAATTGAAAGTTGAAAGTTGAATTGTGGGAAATATAAAACAGGCTGCTTAAAGGCTAAAAAAACCAGTGTACTACTCTAGAAGCATTTCCTGCATACCTATTTTAAAAATTCTGTGTATATACTTAATACTATTAACTGCTAAAACTAATCACTTTTATATTCTCTCGTAGCTCGTCCACAACATAATTGGGAAATATGCTCACATTGTTGGACTGCTGCCTAATCCAAAACAATCTCAGAAATCTGTGCAAAGAACTTAAATTGGAAAAAATTATAATACTCAGAAATAGTTTCTACACTACCTATGAAAGTTGTTTTTTTAAGTACAGTGATGCTGTGCAAACCAGTACACTTTCTTACAGTTACTGTGTAAGATTTGATTAACTACGTTTCCAAGAATTCCAAAGATTCTTACTTTATTAATTGTTGAAATAATTGATTGGCCCCATGCAAACCCCAAAACACATAGTGTCTTTTGAATCCAGACCTTAATATGAGTTTGAATATGGCAGCAAAAATGGCATGCATACAGATTAGCTCTGTGAGCATCATAACCTGAACCCTTATCCCTCAATGCAGATGAAAATGCCCTGTTGAACTGATTATCACAGAATAATTAAAAAAAATGACCTGCATTGCCGAGAAGAGGGATGGAAAAGGAGAGAACAGAACAAGAGCGAGGGGGATGCATGTAAGATAAGGGTCTAATAATTGAACGGGGAAGAAAGAGAGTGCAAGATCAACTTGCAAGAACAAAAAAGAGAAGATTTGTGAGAAAAAGGAGAGTGTAAAATGGGATGGGGGGGCAAATGTGATAAAATAAGATTGTTAAAAATAAGGAACAAACCACAAATAAAAAGTGGAATAAAGGTTGTAAAGGTTCAGAAGCAGACGTTAGCTTATCAGGGCTAACAATAGATAATAATCTATTATAAAAAAAAGTTAAAGAAGGATTGGACAGGAAAAATAAAAAAAAAAAGATCTGAGTAAGTGAGGTGGCCAGCAAAATTGGAATTAATGGGGGTGGACAGTTTAAGAGTGGTCAGCAAAAGCTGAAATGTTCAGCTGAATGGATGGATGATGTTGAATGATGGGTAAAAAATAACGGAGGGAAGGAACAGAAAGTAAAGCAATGATAAATGTGCAGAAAACACAAATGAAAAAAATTCTCCCAATAAAAAAAAGATCCAACCAGATTTGTAAAGCATAGAGTAAAGAGATAAGAGACTAAAAAAACGATTTATAAAAAGTAATTTCACAAAAGTTAAAAGTATATAAATAGTGTACCGGTTTCACTTTGATGACATTCTTCTCCAAAATGACAAAAAAAGGCCTGATTACTGTGTTACTCATGCACTGTGTGTTCTGTGTAATTTTCTGTTGTAATTTGTCTGGACTTGGTATTAATTCTTTCATTAGTAGTTTGTTAATTATTGTAAGCTGAATTGACCTATCATGGGCTTTCAGCGTACTTAAATCCTCCTCCTTCTCAGTTTTAACTGTTGAACGTTTTTAGAAGTGGCATCGTGATCCTCTGTGTTTTCCACATTGTTTCATGTTAAATAATCTTTCGTTCCCGCTCCGGTCTCTGAGGATACCTCCGCATTGGCGGTACCAGACAACAGAACTGGAACACGGTGGGAGTCACTCTGCCTCCTTTTTCCACTCTCCTTCGTCATTCCCCCACTTCCTCAGTCCCCCTCTGCACTTGTTTTTTTGGGGGGGGAGGGGGGATGTTAGGAGTGCATTTTGCAGTCCTACGTGTAGTCTGTTATTTTGTTCAGGGTCCAGTTGTTGTGATTGCTTGCATTAATGTATCCATCAGTGATTATTGTCAGCTGAGGTTGCCCTGCATGTATGTCCCTTCCATGTCTTTATTCCTTCCTTTTTCCCCTGTGTCTGTGTCTCTGTTGTTTAAAAGTTGTGTCTGTCGTCCGGTGTGTGTTTAAACTGTTCCACAATGTTTCATGTTCATCAAATCATTTTTAATTCCTACACCTGCCTTTGCTAGATACGTTTTTTTTTTATAATGCATCAGCATATTGTGACACTGTGCTGCTCCTGGAAAGGATTTGCTAAACATTTTGGGATGTTATTATGGAAAAAACTATAAAAGGAACTATAAAAGGCAACCTTCTATTCTGCAAGCATGTTTTCTTTTTAGTATGTTTTTTACTCTAAGCTGTCTTAAATACCTTCTATTGTAATCTATTCTATTTTATCAGCATAATTTTTAATGTATAAAACGTGTGGGTACCAGTGAAAAATTTAAAACAATATTTGAACTGAAAGGTTAACTTTTTTGTATTATATTGATTTGTTATTTTTCCATGTATTCTGGGCCACTCAAAAATTGAGTTTTGCACAGGGGGACGATGAGGCCATGTTTGTGAATAGGAATCAGAGTTGGAAAATCAGGTCAGGTCAGATGCAGGTTGTCTGTGTGATTAATTGTCTCTTCCTTCATTTGGCAATGATCAGTGGAGATAATTATGGTACAAGGATCATTTGAATCTGTGTATGTGTAAGTGTCAAAGGATGAAAAGCTTATTATTTATTTGATTGTGGCAAATTTTGCCATTGTGAGATCAAATCCCAAATGTCCTCGGTCTGTCAGATTTGGTGCCAAAAAAATAGGTAAAGACCAGAACGCCTCATCCAAATCCCAATGAACATGCAATAGGACCATGCTCAGCTGGCTGTGTAGCTGTCAGTGATTAATGGCATAACATCTAATGATGATGCTTGAATTTCTTTAGGAAAATGTGCCAGATCCATCAATCCTTCATCCAGGAATGAGAGGCCAAACTGTATTAAACTTGATCTTATTGATGCTTTGGGAATACTTTTGGGTGCCTGCTCTACAATAGACCGGTGAAATAGACCGGTTACCTGTTACACCATGAGGTCTCCATCTCTACAAAGATTGTAATCAGGTTTATCAGAAGGCAGCTTTGAAATAAATGAAATTAGTATTCAAACAGTTCAACTTAACTGGTTTGTAAACAGATATTTTAAAGATATTTTTTTCATGACTTAACAGGCTTCATTTTTTTGTCTGGCAAAAATTAGACAATTCATGCATAACCATTTAGTAAGTTTGAACATCAATATCTCTATGTAGTTTGCTGCGCTTCAGAAATCGGGTGGTGTACAAAAACATTGTACACATTTGGAAGAGTTTTGAATGTTAGTTGCAACCCAAGTCTTTTAAATGAAAAAAAAATTGAAATGTAGAGGCTGTTGTTATATCAAAGCCAGATAACTGGCTGTTAATGCATGCAGTTTATAAATGAGTTGAGCAACAACCTTACACAGGCTTGACGATCACCATAATTTAAAAAACAAGACAGTTTAAATACTCAACATAACTTTGCACTTGTCTACAAATAATTTTCTATAAAAAAATCTCTGATTTCATCATATTTCTTCTATTTAGACTTTAATTGGTTTATGGGGTAAGTTCCCCATGTATCGCTACACACACACATACAAACACACACACACACACACACACACACACACACACATACACACAGCCAATTAACCTTCAATCCATGTCTTGAAGGTGTCCTGTGGAAATCAAAGAACCCGGAGTAAACCAACACAAACACAGGGCGAACATCTGGATCTGGATTCAAACCTGGATCTCCGGCTTTAAAAGGCAGGCGTGCTAACCACCATGTTTACTCCTATCAAAAAATGCTGCATCTAACTATATATTTTTGTCATGACTTGCCAGATCAGCTGCATGTCAGACACAGACCAAGGACAGGTTACCTATAACCTGAATTATTTTCAAGCACTGCAACATTTTCAAAGGAATTTGGAATAAAATATGAAATAAAACTTAGAAGTTGAGATAGCCTGTCAATATGCCATTTGCCACAGAGCGCAATCATAACTGTAATAATCGAATGCTCAATATATATTTCAGTTGAATGCTCTGCTGTTGTTTTTAAAAGATCAGTACTCTGGGGGTGGGTGTCAGGGCATTTTTGGCTAATAATCTGAATGTAATTGAATTTTGGCTATTATCAGATTAAAGGTTCAGGAGCACAGGATACACTGATATCTGAAATTAGACTGAAGCTGCTATTGGATTTCAGGAAATCCAATAAAAACCGTTGGACTTTAACAAAAAAAATTGTTATTTAGTGCATGTACACTCAACTCTGGAATAATTTTATTGAGCACAAATGTTTTTTTTTGCAAGAATTCTACTCAGATATTCAAATATCAAATTGAAATTTATGGACTTAAGTAAACATTAATTCTACACAATGAATATATTACAGTGATACCCACAAATAGTACCACTTTTTGGCATTTAATGTGTTTAATATCACATTATTTTTGAGCAGTCTAAAACATTTAATTTCCGATATGTACCTGTATGGGCTTGGTTCACCTCCTACTACAAAATCATTAGAATGAATAAAACATAAAGCCCCACACAGATGACTTCCAACAGCATTTGAGAACACCATTCGAAACATTCAGTGAAAAGAGCATGTCTTAAAACACATTAAGTAAGAAATCTTGATAAGACATCTGCCATTTCATCACTGGACACACACACACACACACACACACACACACACTACATGAGGCAACATGGAGAACATGGAAACTCTACCCAGCTCTGGATTACAAGTATGAATCCCCAGCGCTGAGAGGAGAACATGATAACCACTAAGCCAATGTGCTGACCTTGGCCCAAATTTAGTTATATAATGATATCAAATGCTTTAAGTGCAGTATATGGGTGAAGTATTATACATTTGTCCAAATGGTGTGTTAGAAATTATCTAAACATTCATGGAGATATTATTATGTTTACCTCTTGGTTTTTACACGTATTGTCTAGTTTATCAGTTACATGTAGTCTGTTTGTTTCTTCACATATTTTTGTCCCCTATACTTTGTTCTCCAATAATTAGATCCTACACATGAGCATGACGGCGCATTACTACGTGGGTGGTAAATACTTCTTAGCACTGCAGGGACACTGAGGTGATAGTCTTGTGTCAGTGTATATTTTGTTGGCGTTAGTGAATCAGACTAAAATGTTGCTAGATTGTGATGAGTTGCTGTGAGTTGTACTATGAGACTGTTTTCCTCTGTGACCTCACGTGTAGACACATCAGCTTCATTGCTACACCACGCAGAAGCACAGCCATTTGAAAATTACACTCTACAAATGGTCTTATGCATTAAATGGTTTGAAATTAAGTAACTACAACATGACAACATCACACAACAGATTACAGCATGTCATTATTTATTCAGCAAAAATGAGTCCAAGATGCAGAAGCAAAACTAATACATCCTTACTGCCCCCTTAAGAATTAAAGTGAGTCACTGCTAATCAGATGTAGTAATTGATCATCAGTAAGTTCATTCGTTTGTTTTTAGCAGTTTGCTGATTTGGAGCATTTGGGTGTCTGATAACTTGATGCCAAGAAAGCAAAACACATCAGGAGTGGATGCCAGAGAAAATTCCCTCCAAAGTCAGACCAAAAAGTTAACAGGCCTCAGTAAGTATAATGAGTATTAAAGTTGACAGTGCAGTTAGAAAAAAAATGAACAAATATAACTTGTTTGGAAGATTGGCTAGAAATCTATTTTTTAAAAATAATATAAAGCAAGACTTAAAGCAAGAGTGAAGAGTGGAGAGGTCTGGCCATAATAAACAGCCCCACATTTGGCAGAAACCAAATACAACATATCAGCACACACCATCTGTCAGCCATGGTGGTGAGAAGAGCTGATTTGGGGTGCTTTTAGCCAAAGCTTTGGCCACCTTAAAGTCATTGCATCAACCATGAACTCTGCATTTTAGAGCCAAATGTAAAAACATGAATATAAATGTATTCTAAATTATTTATGACCTTTAACGCAACATGAATAGCGGTGCATAATAAATAGATACTGTCAGATCTTACAGTACTTTCAAGTATTATTTAATAGACACGATTGCAGTAGTGTAGTATGTATACTGGTGTCATGTGTATCTGAGATATCGTCAGGCAACATGCTAGGATGTTCAGGTGTCCCGAGATTTTTGAATAGTTTGAATATGTTATGTTTATCTATACTTATCTCACACACTCATCAGTAATTCTCCCACTGCCCAAATATCTACAGGGCTAAAACTGGACATTGTGATTCCCTACCATGGATTTGGAAAAACAAAGTATTTCTAATCTTCCCACGTTCAATGATTTATTTGATATCGCCATCGAATGCCAAACTCTGCCAGGGGCAGATCAGAGTCTTCTTGAGTACCTACAGATCTGAAACTTCGTGCCCTACCATGTCCTTAAAAATGAACTACTTCTCACTTTTCTATATTTGAAAGTTTGTTTGCAATTGCCATCAAACACAACCCCTCAGGTGGATTGGGGTCTTTGCGAGTATTTTAATTGCCAGGAACCTCACTTTGTAATAATACATTCATTTTATGGATACATTTCAAAGCCATCATTCATTCAAAAACAACTGCGCTTCATCTTTCATGTTGTTAAGTTCTACACTGTTGCAAAGCACGGGTATTCCACTAGTTTGATGAATAAATACATATATACAACTTTTCAACCTATTCAGAAATATCAGGCTGGAGTTTTGTGAGACCTACAGTTTGTTTGCATAAATCAAATAAGTAAGTTGAATGGAGCAAAGAAGTGGAGGGTGTGCATGCAGAGGTGATTAGAAATATAGAAATATAGGCGGGCATTTGTTTTTAACCTTTTACTTAGAATATTTTTTCTAAAGCTTTGTAGCTCTGTTAGTGCAGCTTATTCAGGATGGCACATCGATGCCAGCTGTGCCAGCAAGAAGGTTTGCTGTGTCGGTCAGCAC
>JAOUQT010230797.1:0-17474 GCA_025769995.1 Xyliphius kryptos | reverse complement strand
GAGGTCATACAGGCACGTGGAGGCCACACACACTACTGAGCCTCATTTTAACTTGTCTTGAGGAATTTCCACTGAAGGTGGATCAGCCTGCCATTAGAATTTCCATTTGGATTTTGAGTATGATTCCAAATCCAGACCTCCATGAGATAATAATTTTGATTTACATTTTGATCATTCTTATGTTATTTTGTTCTCAACGCACAAATTTCCACTATCTACTAAATAAAGCTTTTCAACTGAAATATTTTATTTCTTGAGATTTAGGATGTGTTATTTTAGTGTTCCCTTTATTATTTTTTTGACAATGTGCGGAGGTTTGTTTCAGTGTAGAGAATGTGCTCATGCATTTTTATCAAGAAAATCGACACAGCATAAGATTTATCTAATGTTACTCAAATATTTGTATAAGACGGTATGTTCCATGATGTGTTCTTATCTACACTGTCACAAACGTGGACACAGATGAAGTCAATTTATGTCCACCAAGATCAAATTTACACTAACTTTAAAGGATTTGTTGGTAATTCAAGGTAAGAAAGTTTTACATGCGCTCACTGGCCATTTTATTAGGTACATTTTATGTCTGTATTAATTGTCCATTTGTTACATTTATGCAGTCTGCATACATTTTTCAGTATACAGTTTCTTTTTTTTGTTCTGTTGATTAGGACCTACACAGAGCAGAAATTATTCATGTGTTCATGATACCACAGGGCTGCTGAACCACTTCCTGTGTGCTTTATTAAACTCACCTGCCTTGTTGCTTCACTTTGTAGGTGTAAAGTCAGCGGTAGTAACAATCTACTGTCAAACCTTTAATCATTTAATAGTGCACACATGATGCTGGAAGCTGAAAGGTTAGGATTATTATAATTAATAATATTATTACTAATAGGGCAGTCATAGGCTAAAGCAATAAGGTACGAGAGGGCGTGCATTATTTCGAATAATTCACGGGGGAAAAGTGTTGTACAATTACACCAATTTTCTGTGATTTATTCACAAAAATACAAAACTTTGACTGGCTCGTTGCAACTAAAAAATGGTAACAAATACAATATAATAAAAAACATGGTTTGATTCATAAATGTATTTATTGAAAGCAAAATTGCTGATAATTATGTTTTCCTCAACATAATCTAGTCTAGTTTTTAAAATGAATGCTAATCGCGTTCAATTACCGTGGGCCAAATTACAGAACGCAGTGTATATCACGTATTGATCTGAATGTGAAGCGTTCAGAGATGTGCATTATTGTCAGTAATGTCACGGCTGTACAAACAATTTAGCCATTTAGATTTAAGAAGCGGAGCTACCCGTTTTATAATCGTGGGTAAGGAACCAGCTTAGCGAACGGAAGTTCCCTAGTTTGAATTTCCGTCCCACCAAGCACTATGGCAGAGGTTTCCTTGGGCATAACACCTAATCCCAATTGCTCCCTGACACCCTATAAAAAGGCTGCCCACCGCTCCGGGCATGTGTGCTCACTTTATCAGTGTGTGTATAGGTATGTGTGTTTCACTCCACAGGTGGGTTAAATGTGGAGGTCAAATTCCTCGTTGTATAAGTACAGTTAGCAAACTAGATCACTTTATCATTTTATTGATGTATCATTTTTAGTCTAGCAGGTGGACTTAGATGTTTAAAAACTACTCCACTCATACCAGAGCAGAAGTCATTTACACACAGCAAATTTGATCATAAATCTTCCTGAAAGAAACACAATCCTTGGATTACATATAAAGGTCACTTTCATTCCAACAAACTTTTAATAAAGGATGTACATAGAATGTGATATCTGACCACAAACATGAGCATCTGAAGAGCAACAATATGGTATTCATAGAGTGTGCTAGCTCAGTGGTTAGGGTGTTGGGCTATCAATCTAAAGGTCGTGGGTTGAAAAACCCAGGCTCACTAAAGTTACCAGTGTGGGTCCTCAAGCAAGACCCTAAACCCTTATAGCTCCTTATAAAATTGATCGTTCTGGTCCTTAAATCTGATTGGGCAGTGATATTGACAATAATGCATATTTCTGACCGCTTCACAAATTTATATTAATGCGTGATAAACAATAAACTATTTTCTCGATTGTTTTTAGAAACTGCATTCTGTAAAAGTAGAGGATTTTTCATTTTAAAAACCGGACTAGATTATGTTGCAGAGGACCAGTTTATTAGCGATTTTGCTTTCAATAAGCGCTTTTATAAATCAAACTTTGTTTTCTTTTATAGTGTGTTCGTAACCATTTTATAAAAGCAATTAGGCACTCCAGGTTGTGCATTATTGTAAATAAATTATTGGAAAGATGTGTAACTGTTCTCTGCTATGAGTCATGCCTAACATCACTTTTTTCCCGTGATTATTTACATTATTGCATGTCCTCTCATTTTTTTTAATTATCTCTGCTTTATTATTGCTTGGCTGTATCATGACCAACCCTGTGTTCTGACCCCAACCCATGAAATCAGGATACTTGTAATTCGCTTTTGATATAAGTGTCAGCGAAATAACCTAATAAAATGTATTATATGTGCTTAATTTTTTGTGTATTTACAGTTACAGAACATGAACAATATCATCACATTTCCATTAGACAGTCTGCTGAAAGGAGATATGAAAGGAGTGAAAGGGGTATGAGTTCTTAATCAACAGCACCGCTGTTAGGATAAGCCTTCTTTGTATTTGAGTTGTAGATGGTACTGTGGTAATCAATATCTTACTTTCTATGTTCTTAGGATCTTAAAAAGCCTTTTGATAAAGCTTGGAAGGACTACGAAACCAAAGTGTAAGAACTCTTCACACCCTCTTGTGTAATCAGTTTCATGTTGCTGTTTTCTGTATTTTGTTTTGATAGTGTTTGGAGTTGTCAGTGATCAGAGCAGAGATAAGTAAAAACTGTATGTCTGTTTTTTTATGTGTGTATTGTATTATCCTAAAGTCAGAGACAGTAGATAAACTAGATTACCAAGATTTACTTCCAGGTGAGTATAAAGGGCCAGTAGAAGCAGCGGTTTAACAATTTAATTTATTAGAGGCACTAAATACCATACTCTGAGGCAGCACCTATGACACAAAATGTCAGGAGTGATTGTGGGAAGCCTTAAATAAAACATCAGAACAAGACAGTGCTGGAAACGAATAAACATGAGGGGCAAACAAGGAGACAAGCCAATGCTAGAAACTAATTAACTAAATAAAATAAACAGGCATAGCCATAAACCAAGATCATCATGAGACAATGACCAGCATAATATAGACTTTTAACAAAGAACCCAATGAGGCAATGACCAGCATCTTATAGACCTAAACCAAAAAAATATCTAAAGTCCATAATGAGCAAAGTATACATTAAGGCGATGACCAGCAAGGTATAGTCTTTTACCAAAAAGCGATCTTAGTAAAATAGAAGTTCTAACATGTCTCAACAGGTATTAAAAAGGTGAAAAAATTCAAATGCACATTTATTTCATTTTCATTCATTCATTCATTCATTATCTTCCACTTAATCCTCTGGTTCCCCATCCAGGGGAAAACAAACATTTGCACTATTTTTGTGACCAATTGTAGTTTTATTTGTTCATTCATTCATTATTCTCCGATTAATCCTCTACAGGGGTCCTGGTGGGATTCCCAATGCCCATCCAGGGGAGAACGTCTCTGGCGCTGGGCAGATACACCCAGGACAAGGCACCAATCAATTGCTGGGCACATACTTACTCACACAGCCACACACTATATGGGGCAATTTAGAGAATTCAGTTTACCTTGAATCCATGTTTTTGGATTATGGGAGGAAACACTTTCGGTAAAGCTTTTAAACTTCATTTAACTAAAATATCACTGTGTTCGTCTGCTATATGATATATTTAACTGAAATTGCTGAACCAATGATTTATAAAGGAAAATAATAAAAAATATCAGGGTGCCCAAACTTGTATGTAACTGTATGTAAAATACCTTACTCATTCCATGCCAGTGGCATTGCTTGGTGGCAAGCAATTTAACAGGCACATTTCATTGAAATCACTCACCAATTTGCTTGTTTGGCAAGATACGTTTCTTCAATTCTGTCTTCATTAAAGTAGTAGAGAAGTTTTTGCCAGGCACCTCGCATCTGCCCCTCCACTGTACCCATGCGGCAGTCATTATAGAGATGACATATGCTTATAGTATTTCCACACAAAATAAGTACCCAAAATGAAAGAATTACATAAAACATGCTCATAATCGAATGCAACGTTGTGTAAAAAAATTGTTTTGAACAAACATTTAAATTTGTATTAATGTAGATATAAGTTGCTTCATGAGCACTTGGTTAAAATTTGGTTGTTTCCTGCTTTTTATAACAGTAGCCTAATTAAGTATATATGATTATTTATTGGGCGGCACGATGGCTTAGTGGTTAGCACATTTGCATCTCAGCGATTCCCGGTTCGAATCCCAATCTGGGTGGAGGTTGCATGTTCTTCCTGTGTCTGCGTGGGTTTCCTTCGGGTTCTCCGGTTTCCTCCCACATTCCAAAAACATGAAGGTAAATTGAATGCTCTAAATTGCCCTGTATAGTGTGTGTGTGGGTGTGTGAGTGAGTGTGTACCCAGCGAGGGATTGGCGCCCTGTCCTGGGTGTATCTGCCCAGCACCCCGAGACGTTCTCTTCTGGATGGGCATTGGTTGGGATCTTTAGGTATCTATGTATGTTGGTATGTATAGTGTAAGTACACCCTTGGCATGGCACAGTTAAAGGGGCTAGTAGAATTAATCTGTCTTCATGAGCAAATGAATCTCTTCTTGTTCTGCACCTCCAGGGTGGAGTTTGAGGATTGTATTACTGAAACCAAAGCTTTTCCCTGTGTAACATTTCATTAAAGGACCATTGGGCTCCCACCGCTGCTTCTGTGAATACTGCACAGTGCACCAGCATCAGTGGTCGGCTCTTAAAGGCCAGTCAGAGGGTTTTTTGGGTGATGCCTGTGCCTTTTGTGTAGCTGTGCTGTTTAATGAGGGGAGCTGGTGGAAGACCGGTGTTCCTCCCACTTTCCTTTCTGTTTTGCGTCACCTCTTTCCTGCTCTCTGTTTCTTCATTTGTCAGTGCACGACCCAGGGCAGACTTTAATCTCCAGCTTCCATGTTATTGCTTTGCCTGCAGCACCTTCATTAGTTTCTAACCCGTGGCTCTGTGTGTGAGGTGGCGTGGCAATCAGACAGATGTGGCCTGTTTCCCATGGCATACTGCTGCCTCCTAGTGGTAGCACAGTCCACTTTTTTGTTTTTTTATTTGGGAGAATGTGGTCAACTGTTTTTGTTTGTAAAGTAAAGTATCTACTTAATGTTGAACTTCTTATTTTTCACATCTTAGGATCATTATAAATAATAGAATTATAAACTAGGACAATGGCAGGCATTTATAGTGGGTGTTTGTGGGTATAACCATGACCACATAAGCACCTAACTTGCATGTCTTTGAACTGTGAGAGGAAACGAAAACTTAATAAGAAACCCACTAGCATGTGGTTAAGGAACAGCCTTTGAACCTAAAGTTTCTTTGGTTTGATTCTAAGTCTCACCAACTACTATGGCTGAAGTGCCACTGGGCAAGACATCTACCCCCAATTCCTCCCTGGACAGGGGTTCCCAACCTTTTGCAACCCAAGACCCACTTTACCCACCCCAAATCTTTCCACAGCCCCCAAGAATATTTTTTTATTGCCGTTTAAAACTAAATACAGTGCTACTATACATGTGACCTGTGAAACTGACTGCATCATCAAACAAAAAATGAAACTAACCATTTACAGCACTTTTCATCACTCACTTAATGCTTTTCTTGGTTCTCTCACTTGTAGATGGTCCAGCTTTTTTAACCATTTATCAATAATGTGTACACAAGAACAACAGCTTCACTCAGACTGAAGTTGCTAACTTAATAGTTAGTAATCCACTAGCTAGCACTGCATGTCCTGTGCAAAAAAAAAATTAAAAGAATTTTGGCCTACGGCCCCCTTGCAATACATCTATGGCCCACTGGGGGGCTGCGGCCCACAGGTTGAAAACCACTGCTTTAATGCATTGCACTCATCTTGCACAAAGCTCTACAGTAGATATAAAACTGCGGCTCATGTTGTGTTCAACCAACCCAAGTGAGAAATACCCCATTTTTCATCTCTTTTGGTTTTCAGTAGCTGCCCGCATTCAGTACATAGCATTATTTTCCAATGATATACCCTGTGTTCACTGTGCTCTAGTACAACTGCCGTCTGGTGCTGTATTCTCACTTGTTTGTAAGTCACTTTGGATAAAAGCATCCGCTACAAGACTAAATGTAATAATTTAGAATTTTTTGCTGCATGAAAGCCTCTTGCTTATTTCATTATATTATATTAATGCTAATGTGAAAAAACAATGCTGCACTATAATCTTTAATTGTACTGTGCTGGAAAGGAATCCTGATGATGATGATCATTGATCCAAGTTCATTCTAACTTACAGACAGCAGAAAGCCTACATCGCTACTCAGGGTCCTCTGGCAGAAACCACTGAAGATTTCTGGCGCATGCTGTGGGAGCACAACTCCACAATAGTTGTGATGCTGACCAAGCTTAGAGAGATGGGACGGGTGAGTGAACAGCTATATATTAAGATAAAATAATCCTAGTTTATAGTTTCTTTTTGGTTGAATTTATACAAGTGGATATTTTGTGCAAAAACTGCATTAAGAATGTAGCATCTACTTTAAAATATCTATTTCCTTAATTTTATTTTATGTGGAATTTATATTTGGAAATACAAATGATTATAACTGAATAAAACATGTTTTTCTTAGTGTCTAATTTGTGCCGTCAGCACTTCACCGAGTTCATAAATGTCAGGGGATATATCATTTTATCATGTAGATCAGTGATTTTCAACCACTGCCACGATAGTTTGTCAGGTGTGCCGTAGGAAATCGTCCAGTTTCACTTAATTAGTCAAAAAATACTTGATCACTACAAATGATTTGCCATTGAGTATCTGTGCCAAAGTATTGGTTGACTTAGTAATTAACCCCTTAAGCTTCGACCGCACACCGGCGCTTGGTCTAATCGGTTAGGCATCTTTGAACTCTCATATCTTTTTTCATCTTTGTCATTATCAGTCATCACATACAGCATTTTAATGTTGAAAACCTATATAACCTTTATAACATGTGACCCAATCTACTATTTAAATCTTATTAACTGTATTTTTTTTTACAAATGTATGTGTATATGTATATTATATTTATGTATACAAGCGCTTACCTTTTCAAAAAAAATAATAATAAATTGAAGCGCTAAATATATTCTTTATAAATATCGCTATAAATCCATTACATTAAAAGTCGATTATATGCTTGAAATATTAGTAAAAGATTAGCTTTTTATGGTAAACACTTTGTGCATAGTATGTTTGACTTATTCCTCTGTTTCCCTCTGTATTATGGTTTACATGTATAAGATTTATTTCTTCCGGTTGGGATTTTTATAACTTAATCCCACCCACTTTGGTTAAATCCCACATAGAAATCTGGAAATAGAGCCATTTCAACATTGCACCTATTTTACTCAACATATTTATGTGAGCTGAGCATTTTCAAACATGACTGCTATAAAAACTTAAAACAGAGAGACTGAGAGCAGAGGAGCGAGAGCCTATGTGTGCCTCTCAGTCCCTGCCTGGATATCAGCTTTGTGTCCATCTCAACAGGCACAGGTTTCACACTGACTAAATCCGGAAATTATATTGTCATTATATGTGCTGCATTAAGCTACAATATATCGTTTAGTAAATCATTTAGTAACGTTTTTGGATTGCGGTGTGCCGCAGCATTTTTTTTTTTATTTATTATGTAAAAAATGTGCCATGACCTCAAAAAAGGGTAAAAAAAAAAAAAAAAACGCTAATGTACTTAATCTGCGATTGAGTTTAAGTAATTAAGAGTATTGTAGTTATGTATTGTTTTTCTAACAATTTATAATGTAAGGTTTTAAATAAATCCTCTATGTATAAGATATGAATAAGATATAAGTTTAAAAGATAATAATTTTTTTTTGAAATATTTTTTTAACAAATATGATACAAATTAACAAATGCTATTATTTTTATTTACTTTTTTCCTTTTCTTTCTTCTCCCACTTTATCCACATATGAACACTTTCAACTAATCACGGTGTAGGCTAGTAAGCATTACTTAACGCATATGTCTAAACTTCCATTTGTATTGGTTTCTGACACCAAACTAAAAGAATACTAAAGAAAATATCTGCAAAGAGGTGCACCAAGAGGTGCACAATGCAAAGTGTGGCTATACAGTGCTCTCTTTCTAATCTTCTACTAGATATGGATGTTAAAGAATTGTTCTCTCACCCTCTCATCCTCTGTCTCGTGTCTATAGGAGAAATGTCATCAGTACTGGCCTGCAGAACGCTCGGCCCGTTATCAGTACTTTGTGGTGGATCCTATGGCGGAATACAACATGCCTCAGTACATTCTACGAGAGTTTAAAGTCACTGATGCCAGGGTGCGTATGCAGCACCTTCTTAATTACAGCACCCATTGCTTTAAAGCCTTAAACTGCTTTCCTTCATGGGATCTTTTGGTTTGCATATTGGCATATAAAGTATAGAGATTAAAATTGCTGCAAACTTTTTTTTCTCTCTCATGTCCTTCCTATTCATGTCCTTCCTATTCAACGTATGTTAACTGTACATGGAATGGTGGAAATGAAAGGACTGGTAGCTCAGTACCACACACACCCTTAACACATGGTAGTGCAGCAACCATATGGAACAAGCCCCCCGGTGTTTCATCCCAGCAGCAGCTGCTCTGTGTTTGTGTGCGTGCGTGTCTGTCTGTCTGTGTCTATGTGTGTGTGCCTAAATATGTGTGACACAAATTCTGTCTAAATATAAATTTCAGTTTTTCTCTAATTTGATTTACTTTACTACAGGATGGCCAATCACGAACAATCCGCCAGTTCCAGTTTACCGATTGGCCGGAGCAAGGTGTGCCAAAAACTGGAGAGGGATTTATTGATTTTATTGGCCAAGTGCATAAAACCAAGGAGCAGTTTGGCCAGGATGGACCAATCACTGTGCACTGCAGGTACACAAACTGAAGTCCCACTCACACATTTAACCCCATGTATTTACACAGAAACATTACTGATATGAAACGTGTTTGCAGACTAAATATCATTTTGTTATAACATTTTAATGCTGCAGTATGTCAAAATCTTTCATTACTCATTATTATGAGTTCTGCAGTGAGGATTAACACTTAAATCCAACCTGTACAAAAAAAAATTCAAGTGGAGTCCTAGTAGTTTGACTCTTGGGTTCATTATTGTCTATACACAGTATGTTTGCCATGTGAAGCAGTTAGTCTGTAATACAGGAAGCTTTTGCACTGCAGTAGAATTTAAACATGCAGTTAATAATTACATTAAATATAATTCAAATAATATGATTTAATGGCAATTGTAAGTTGGACCTAAAAGCTGAAAATCATTTCGTACTTCACTAGTTATCCTGGGAACACTATTAGCCAAAGTGGAGTACATTCACTTATTAAATTATCGTTTGATTTGGTTCTAGAAATTATTTGAAGTAAATGAAGGTGTAAGTGCACATTAGTTGAAGATTAAACTGCTAGGAGACTCACTTTCAGCGTGAACCTACCAACCTCAAAAAAAGTGTTGTAATAGTTTCTGCTGTGGCCACAACAAAATTATTTCAAGAAGTGAATTCAGCTATAGTACCTACTGGATAAATAATATTTAAGTCAATTTACTTTAAGTAATTAAAGATATTTTTAATCAGTACCATAGAATTACTAAGTGGCTGAGTGAGTATGAAGTAGTTGCCTGTTGTAACTGATGGTTTGTGTATGTGTTTATGGTTTCAGTGCTGGAGTGGGAAGAACTGGAGTCTTTATCACTCTTAGTATCGTATTGGAGAGAATGAGATACGAGGGAGTGGTCGATCTGTTCCAGACAGTTAAAACACTGCGCACTCAGAGGCCTGCGATGGTGCAGACTGAGGTACACACACATGTGCAATCTAGCAAATATTGTTACAACTAATTTTATTCATTTCAATTTTTACTCTCAGTCATATTCACATATTCATCCATGCACTCATCCCTTCACCTGTATACATACATTATTAGTACTCACTTCATCATACATACTTCATCAATTCATCAACACTCCTAGTCATCACATCATTTAAAATCCTGCTCAACTACCATAATCCATTTATCCAAATATTCATCACTTTTATTTTGCTTATATATATATATGACATTCATATATTTATGCAGTCTGACTTTAATGGCATTATCACATATAGTCATGCACCAGTCTTATTACTGTCAAAGCGCAGTGTTACATTAATATTTGAATATAATATTTTCTAATTTTTTAGAAAAAAAGCAACTTTTTTATATTTGTTGCCTTAACTTAGGTTTTAACCTAAAACCCTTCAAAAAATATACACCTATTAATAGGAATATTTTCTCACTAACACATTCTACATTTCTGTGCACAATTATTAGGCAAGTATGTATTTAGGCAAAATATATTTAGGCATGTTCTCCAACTCCAAGCAGTATAAACCTTAATGCCTTTTGGATTTATGCATATTAAGTTCAAGTGGGTATCTGTAATAATTTATATGAATGTGTGCATAATTATTAGGCAGCTTCCTCAAAATGGGCCAAAAAAGAGATTTTACTGACTCAGGAATTCTAAAATTGGAGGATGCGGCACTCCTGTAATTGCTAAGCTACTCTGAGGGTGTGATCACAGATCCATCAAACATTTTGTTGCAGAGTCAACAGTCATAGGAAACATGTTAAGAAGGGGAGACATTTGCTAAAAAAAAAAAAAAAGGCCACATCGAGTAATGTGCAGGTTCTAATAATACTGACTTGTGTTGTTCTCTCATTTGTAAGTTGCTTTTGATAAAAGCGTCTGATAAATGACTAAATTTAAATGAGAAAGATGCAATTTAACTTTCCAAGATTTGAGAAGAATCAAACACATAGTGAGCAGCAGAGCTGAAACCTGACAAAAAATTTGTAAGATAAATAAAATAAAATTTCAAGACATTATTTTTAGAAATTATGGTACAGATTATTCTAAGATTTCATGGAATAATGGGATGAGAATTACTTTGACGGACCAGATGGATGGGCTGTGACTGGATCGGTAACAGGCACACAGCTTTAGTTTGACTCAGATGCCTGCAAGGTGGAAGTGGAGTACTGCTATAGACTGGTATTAAAGATAAGCTAGTTGGACCTTTTGAGGTTGAAGATGGATTTAAAACTAGGTCCCAAAATTACTGCCAGTTTTTTAAAAACACTGTCTTGAAACTGTGGTGCAAAAGAAAGAAAAGTGTGATTTTAGTGCAGGTCAATGCGCCATCACATGTATCTAGGAGCTCTCACTGTGTGAAATAATGACATAGTCCCCTTTTTTATATGACCAAAACCTATTGAAAACTTGTGGATTTTTTTAAACAGTGAAATAAAACAGTAAACCTCTTTAAACAATGTCTGGGAGACCGAGCTTTCTGCTGCACATAAAGTTGAGGAAACTGTCAGACTCCATGTCTGTATTTGACACATTATAATGTAAAAATAAAGTACATTGTGGGTTGTTTTCATCATTTTTGCTTGGGACACCAAACAAGTGAGGTTTTTAAATTTATTAACAGTTTTATCTATACTTAAATCCATCTCTCCTAAATCCACTCCAACTCGTTCACTGCACTCTTGGGATGAATGTTTCTAGGGGATTCCAACTCATTGTGGTGCTAATTCTCACTCTGTTTCATTCACCACTGCTAAAAGTTGGAACACTGTAAGGCAATCAGCTAGCAGTCACTGAGCATTTTTAAGAAACTTTAAGAAAGAGGATACTACTATGTACAGTATCTGTTTTTTCTTAAACTACTGACTTGTGTTGTTCTCTAATTTTTAAGTTGCTTTGGATAAAAGCGTCTGCTAAACGATTAAATGTAATTTAAATGTAAATTTTTGTCGCATAATAATTTTTTACACACATCCTTACTTTTATGTTGGTAAATACTTATGTAAAGTTGTTCAATGATCTATTAAGTGCATAATGCATAACCTGCTTAATGATTGTGTACATAGTGTACATTCGTGTAAATGTGTAATCATGAAAACATGCAGTTATATAATGTTTAAGGGGCATACAGATGTTTAAGGGGCATTTTTCAAAAAGTAATTTGAAAAATATGCTAGATTTCATACAATCCTTTAGGAGAACTAAATCATATTTAAGTCTGACTGATGTGACTAAACATTTCTCGTTAATATCCGTTTCCAGGCCAGTTTAAAAATCTGATTGGTGAAGCCACGTCAAAAACTGTGATCATAGTTCTAGTCCCAACGTGATTTTTATTTATTTTTGAAAGTAACCTAATTACCTGAGAGCAAAATATTTGAACGTAATTTGCACAAGTCTAGTAAAATGTGTCACGTATGGCCCAGATTTAGTTAACAACATTAAGTTTAATCATATTGCATAAATAATGTCAGTGCAGAGCTTTTTCTCTTATAACCAAACCAACATCAGAAGGGCCTTTCTTTTTTCATACACTTTGTCAACCTTTATGTTTTGTCTATTCTGTGTAAAACAGTTACATTTTCATTCTGTTCTTTACTTTCATTTCTCAGGTTTGAGTGCTGTATTGTAACCTTTTCATTTAATAAAACATAGCAGGAGTCGGAAGTGATTAACAGGTTCTGTTCTGTTAAAATAAGATCGAAATGATGTGACCCTTCACTCTGCTCTTCTCCGTTGTAGGACCAGTACCAGCTGTGTTATCGAGCTGCTCTTGAGTATCTAGGAAGCTTCGACCACTATGCAACGTAACAGCGCTGGAGTCCAGCTACTGGGAGCTAATGCTTTGGCGTGTGGGTCGGACTGCGGAGTTTTGACGCAGACGCAAACTCCTCTTGTATACACAGACACACGCGTGCACATTCTGACACAGCAGGTTTCCAGACTGATTAAATAACTCACGATTTACAGACTCTGACCCTCAGTGGAAGGCTACTGGTAGCATTTGTTTTTGTAATCATTCGTTTTTCTTTTCTTTTGAAATTTTAAAAGTTGACTATTCTATTTAGGTTGTAATAATCATTTAACATTTTGTGTCTTAATGACCTCCCTGGGCCTGTTTCCACTAATGGTACTGTTTATTTTATTTCTCTTTATATTCTTTATAGTTTATTTTAGCAACAAGATCCTGTTTGTTTTCATGTTCTTATAGGAACTATAACACCAGAGACTCCCTGTTCTCAGAGCTGCTGTCAACTCTTTAACACCGTCTTATGATTTCCTTTTTATCATGATTTCGCAAATGTTTTTCTAATCAAACTGAGTTTATTTGCTATTTCCTTTATAGAAAATGTTTGAAAATTTTCACAGAAACAGTGAGGATACCCAGGTCATAGGCATGTGCTGATGCTCTCTATGGCTGCAGTTGGTTTTATTACAGTTCCCTGTTATTACAAATGTAAGTGTTAAACCGTTTGTTATTCCAGCTTGGTGCCAATTTGTTCATGTCGATTTGAAAGTATGTGTGATGAAGAGTAATCTTTTCATGCTAAAGCAGCTTATCTTTATTTAACTCATATAGCATGTAGCGCAGTGCTCTGTAGTCTTAACAGATGGGGGGAGGAGAGCGACAGCACACAGTATAATCCTGTTTCCTCTGACATGCTTGTAGATGCAAAGCCGGGCTACGCGACACCAATTAATCATTTTTAAGGATAATTTTTAAAATGGGAGCATTTAACATTTAGTGTTTTCTTAATGAGGTTTTATATTCCCATATACACGGCATGAGATTGCCATCAGGTGTCACGCATTGAATACTTTTCACCATTACAGGATGAAAGTACTCCCGTTTCTCACTCTCACTAAAGCTGGGCTAAGATGTCCAGACTTTCAAATTTTCAGAAAGCAAAACAAGATGGCACAACCCAATAACTCCTAAACCACAGCTCCACTGCCTGATCACCACCACGTTTTAATTTTTCTTCCTCTATATTTACCTCAATAGTATATCAGTCTCAGGTTACAGGATCGCTGGTGGTGCAGCTCATAGTGCGCTTGTTCTCAAACTGATCAGAGGGTTCCACTATCTGTGCTCACATCCTGCCAGTTTATTCGTTTCTAAGGACGGCGTATCTGAGTCTTTCATGTCATGTCTGCCTTCTTGTGTCATGTCCTTCTTGTGGTCGAACTCTGTGTGGGATGTAGCCCTGTATGAAGATCGCTTAAAAAAGTATAATGTGTGCAGAAGACTTGACAAAAACACTTTAAATGAAGTACACTTATAGTGGTTGATCGAATAGTCCATGGTCATGTAACTTAAACTGACCTGCAGCAACTGACATTCCAGTATCCGATGTTGAAAATCATGATTATGGTTTGATTAATAATCAGCACATGCCTCCTGGAGGAAAACTATTAGGACGGTTGACTTTTTTCATCGCCGCTGACTTGTGTACAGTATTAATCACTCCACTGCTGACGTTTTCTACAGAAATATAGAGATCTATATATAATACATATTAATATGAAAAATAAATAATTATTATTCATATATTATATACAGTTACAAATTTCTCATTGATTGTTCTTCAGACTCAGAGAGACTGATGGGTGTGACTCTGTATTCATGCTACAATGTTCTATCTACTGTATTAATGCTATCACACACTCGAATGGGTGTTTGTTCTCTAATTAAGCACAGCGCCGAGGCCTAATTATAACCACACGTTTCGCTGGCCCAAAGTTCCTTTTTACCTTGTGAATGGTTCGTGCTGTAGGGGTTCACATCTGTTGTATATGCACTCTGTTTTCTATTTGTTAATAAGATGAGAAAACTGGAATTAAAATGTTGGGTGAAAGAAAAAACACTTAATGTTAATAAAAGTTGGAATAATTGTTTGGGGACTTTTGTACAAAACATTGCCGTGTCCTGTGTTGATTTAAATGTCATTGTAAATGAAATGTGATCTTTTGCAGAATTTGGTAAAATTGATTAACTCAATCCCTAACAGTCTAAATGTGTAACTGTTCTGAATACCACATAAAAAATGGCCTGCTTTTACTCATCCCCTAAAGCAGAACTGTCCAAACTGTTTGGAAAAGTGCCAAGTTTCATTCAATCATTCATTCTCTTCCGCTTATTCCTTTATGGGGGTCGCGGTGGGGGGAGGTTCCCCATGCCCATCCAGGGGAGAACGTCTCGGGCGCTGGGCAGATACATCAGGACACAATCCATCACTGGGTACACACTTACACAGTCACACACACATACACACACTATACAGGGCAATTTGGAGCATTCAATTTACCTTCATGTTTTTCGAATGTGGGAGGAAACCGGAGAACCCGGAGGAAACCCACGCAGACACAGGGAGAACATACAAACTCCCCCCAGATGGGGATTCAAACTGGGAATCCCCAGCACTGAGAGGCAAATGTGCTAACCACTAAGCCACCATGCCACACAGCAGACTATATTGGTGGTATTTTACCTTTGGGTCTTCTGGGAAGATATTATCCACCAAACGCTTGTAGCGGGGTCGGCAACGTCCACAGCAGCCACACACACCTGTGGAAATAGATTCATTTTAGGGTGCATTCACACAGACATATTTGACCCACTAAACTGTTTGACTTACTAGAAGTGTTTTTAACTTAATATGGCACAAAATAAAGACACATAACTGCCTGCCCAGTCTAGTGAATAAACATAGTGACATGTTTAAGTAAACTGTTTATCCAATGGTAATTTTATTAGCTAACAAATAATTTTAGCATCATCACTGTAATGTGATATTGTGCAGTAGTTACAGTAGTCACCTAATGTCAAATATGCATTGCATCAATAGCAAGCACAAAAATATGCCTCATTGTTCCTTAATGCAGATGTGGAAAATGACTTTCTTTTCAGTGGTAGTTAATTAGCTAAAACATCCTAAACCTTTTAACCAATTGGGGTTGTGGAGGATGCTGGAGCCCATAGAGCTTTAGGAACGGAAACTCCATGGACAGGTTGCCCGTTCACACCGAGGGCAAAGTGGACTTTTTGATTTAGTTACTAGCAATGTTTTTCATTTATGGAAAAAGAAGACTCCTGAGTGACCCACACAGACACAGAGAAAATATGCAAACACATAGAATGAACATTGCACATTACACTACTATGTAATCAGGAAATCAAACATTAAGAATAGTAAGCTAAGCAATATGCTAATCAAAACAAACATACTTACATAAGGAACTGATTTTTAGTTTATTCTAAATATCATACATTTATGATGCACTGGTCATAAAATTAGAATATCATTAAAATGTTTCAGTGATTCTGTTTAAAAAGTGAAAGTTGTATAAAGACAAAAAGAACTGGACCGCTGTGGAATGTTCAAAAGTTATGTTTTTTGATGAAATTAAGTTTTGCATTTCCTTTGGAAATTAAAGTCCCACAGCCTGGAGAAAGAGTGGAGAGGCACGGAATCCATGATGCCAGAGGTCCAGTGTAAAGTTTGTCAGTGATGGTTTGGGGTGTCATCTACTTGATCTATTGTGTTTTCTGAGGTCCAGGCTCAGTACAGCCATCTACCACAAATTTTAGAGCACTTTATGTCGCCTGCTGCTGACCAACTTTTTGGACGTTTTGGATTGATGCAGATTTCCTTTTCCAACAGGGCTTGGCACCAGTATCTGGTTTAAGGACCATGGTATCTCCGTTCTTTACTGACCAGCAAACATGCCTGATCTAAACCCCATAGAAAATCTATAAGGTATTATGAAGAGGAAGATGCGATATATGCCACAGACTGAGTGACTCCATACAAATCGCATTGCTGCAGTAATCCAGGCCAAAGGAGCCCCAACTAAAAATAGAGTGCTGTATACATACTCATACTTTTCATGTTCATACTTTTCAGTTGGCCAACTTTTCTAAAAATCCCTTTTTTGTATTGGTCTTAAGTAATATTTAAAGTAATATACTGAATTATAGGTATAATTGAATCATTGGTATCAAATACCGATATCAAATTAATTCGTAGTGAAGGCTCCGATTTACACCCATAATTTGAAATATCTGGGGTTTTTTTGTAAATAAAAATAAAATATTCAAGTTTCACTATTTGAATAAAATTACTGAAATAAATAAAATCAATTTTTCATGATATTCTAATTATATGTTCAGCACCTGTATATAATCTGCTCAAGAAAAAATAACGGAACACTAAAATAAATTCTAGATCTCGTGAAAAAAATATTTCAGTTGAGAATCTTTATTTAGTAGATAGAAGAATCCATTGAGAACAAGATAATATAAAATGATCAAAATGTAAATCAAAATTATTATCCCATGGAGGTCTGGATTTGGA